>JAAGNO010023124.1:32845-54500 GCA_033439905.1 Ceryle rudis | reverse complement strand
CCCCCCGCTCACGCTCGTGCCCAGCAGCTCGCGGTAGAAGCGCGCGCTCCGCCCGCGGTCGCCCACTTTGAAGACGAAGTGCAGCGCGCGCCGGGACGCCATGGCAGCGGGGGAGGCGAACGTCACGCGGTGCGCCCGTCGCGCGGAAGTGACGATAGGCAAGATGGCGGCGCTGGGGAGGCTGGCGCCGGGGCTCCGCCGCTCGTTGCTGGCGCCCAGCGGGACGAGGGAGGCGGCGGCGGCAGCCGGGCGGCCCCGGGGCGGCGGCGGCCCGGTGGCTGGCGGAAGCAGGTTTGCCCCGCGTCCCGGACGGGGAAAGGTGCCCGGAGCTCGCACCGGGGGCTGCGCTTGGGAAGCGGGAGCTGTACGGTAGAGAGCGAGCGGCACCGGCTTGTACGCTCTCCAGCAGTGGTTTACAAACATCCAATCTTTCCCCTTCCCAAGGGCAGAGAGAAAAAGTGTGCGTATTATTTTAATCCCTGGCCAGTAGCACCTCTGCAGAAATGTTATTAGTCATTTATCAGACATAGGCTCTGTCAGCTGATACAAATAGGAGAGTATGGCCCAGCCAACAATATAAACCTTCTCGAGTAACGGAGTCATCCCCAAAGCAAAGCCCCAGTCTGAGCCCAACTAAAGAACCTGCTTTTAATAAACGATCTTCAGTCTTGGCCTGCCCCCCCCCAATACAGGCATTAGCGGGATCAAGACCTACCCAGCAAGGCTTCACCTACTGTGGTAATAACACAAGATTAAGGACTGGAATTGCCACAAGATGATACAGTGTGACAAAAAGGTTTTACCTGCACATTTTTGGGGAGGACATTTCAGATGGCCAATGGAGCAGAAACTGCACTGCTGGTACCAGATAAGTAACACTGAGAACATTCCTTTCAGGCCTTGCTTCCTTCATACTGAGCTCTATTTATTAGAGAGGGCCGAGTCAAAGACCATTTCCATACTTGCGCCTGCTCTGGCTCTCTGTGCTGTGCACCCTTCCCCCAACGCACACGCACACCGAGGAAAGCAGAAACATCCTGGCTTCTTTGAAAAATCAATCCTAATTCAGGGGAAAGATTAATTTTGGAGGGGGTCAGGTTCTCCTCCCCTCTGCACCTGGCATAGTCAGTTACAAATATGTAGCCTTGTAAATGGGTACAAAATACTACCGGTAGTGACTGGAAAAAAATTAAGTTATTGTAATTAGCAGTATTTTGCGCTTTGCAGATGGAAACCACTAACCAGGTGCAGAGCAGGGGAGAATGGGGCTGTATTTCAGTTGCACAGTTACCTAGTAGTAACGTAACACCAAATGCACCTCTAGAAGTGAATGGCAATTGGCACTTGTTTAGACACATTGACTTATGCATACTGTATTCTGAGAAGTACAAACAACAGAGCATCACATCCTTTCACCCAAGGAAGAAATTTTTGCAACATTATTTGTTTTATGGTTCAGTGAGAGCTGAGGGGTGGGCAGGGCTGCAGAGCTAACAGACGGCTGATCTTCTAGCAAAGGATGGGTAAGACCTGGCAGATAGGTGACACAGCAATGCATGGAAACAAAAAGTTTAGCATGTAGTGCTCTTTGCCTGACGTATAAAGTGAGTCTCAGGTGTCCACCGGTCATCCACCCAAAAAAAAGTGGCTTTGCGTGAATTTCCTTCTTGTTAAAACAGCAGAGAAAGCCCTTGAAAAACCAAGCAACAGCCACTTTCTGCTGTCTGTAATTAATTATTTGAGGAAGTGAAAGATGGTGACTCATGGCTCAGAGGGCAGTAAGAGCACAGCTATGACACTAATGCATGGCCCTGGATTAGAAGGTGGATAGTCACAAGAATGTGTTACTTCACACAGACAGTTACATCATTTGTAAAAATGGATCAAGTATGTTTTACGAGCCACTACTATTTCTGCATTTAATACATGCAGTGTACAACTCAGCATGGGGTCTTAAAACTCTGCAAAGACGTTCTCCATTCACTCTCTTTAAAGCCACAGTCCTCATACCCATGTCTGCTTTCTGTCAAGGTTTTTTTCTCCTGTCCTACCACAGTGTTTGGCTTGGCACAACCCGGTCCGGTAGGAGCATTGCCCCTGCACCCGCAGCTGGTCCCTGCCTTACCAGAACACATAGGCACAAGGCTCACTCAGATGCCAAGATATTTCACTGGTTGTCCTACATGGAAATAAATGGGTGGGTGTGTTACTGCTTGTGAACGAGGACAGGCTGACTGAGGTTCATGGACTCTCTTATTCAAGAATTCAACATAAACAGCTTTCCGTCCAAGCCTTACAGTATTTCTGGAGTGCTGCCATAAGAGAGGAAGAACAGTAGCTGGGCCAAACTACATAGTTTTAGGGTCTAGATTTTGCAGTAGAACTGAACAAGTGTAAACTGCTATACAAGTTTTAGTTGCTTAGGCATATAGAAAAATCGTATCTGTAAGTTTTTTCCCTCAGCTAGAGTTGCATTCTGTGTTAGTGTAACTGTCAGCTAATGGTGATTTTGACAATGAACTTGGCAAAATGCTGACTTTCCTGTTGCTGATGTCCAATTTATTAAATGTCTATGATTTTAGTTAGCACTGTTGATTTTTTTCAAAGTATCCATGCCATGGTGTTAATGAGCACTCATGCAAAAAACATTCCTAGCTAATAATTTCAACTGAGATTAGTATGCTTATTGCATCTGCAAATATGATTAAAAACAACCCCCACATTTTACAATGCCTTTTTTGGTTTTCCAGTTGTAGAAGTCCACATGCTAAAACTGAAATCCTGATCTAACTGCTGTTCTAACTTTCATGAGTATAAATCAGAAGCGTATCTCTGGTGTACATGAACTCACGACCAGAATATTTAATTTTAGGAGGGTAGATTAACAAAGGCACGGGCGGAAGCCAGGAAAAGAGAAAAGACCATAAAGTAGAAAAGTGAATGGAGCCAGGCACACACAGGATACTGTGTCCCCAGATAGTTCAGCATCAAATAACAAAAATAGCTATAACTTCATTGCTTTAGGAGCTCAATTAAACCATACATAGAGTTACACAGTATCAAGGAAATACTTCTAAGAATAAAAGATTATATCAAGTCGATATGCCTGTTAGTCCGACTAAGACCTTTCTTTGGCTTGTCCATTTCTCTGTGACTTGAAATTTAATCTTTTGTGAATTCAATATCCTAAATGTAATCCTCTGTGAAATTAATATATAATCAACCCTCCATTATCAGAGGAAATGGAGGGTTGAAAAAAAGCTGAAAGACAGAAAACAAATACAAGTACTTCTGGGCCAGGGTTGGCTTATTCGTAAGTGTTGTGTCTTAGCGTAAATGTCCCACTCAGTTAAGCTGCAAAAGTGCAGAGCCAGTTTAGTACCACTGCATGTGTAACATGGCTTATTCTCAAACTGGGTAAGGCTCCCAGAAATAATGGAGAATAAACTCTGGTGTGTTTTAATTCATGATTACAAAGGGTGATCTAGATAGCAACCTAGATAGTGTTGTGATGGTACTGCAAGCAGCAATAAAACAGTAAATACAAAAATGATTTTATGAAGAATAAGATGTCAGCTCTTAAATAGGATTGAAGTAACATAAATATCCAGTTTCAGGAATAAAAAGAGTTCATCTGAGAAGAATGGCAACATCATACTCCTTAACACACTGTGGAGGGAGGCAGGAAAGCACTCTCCTACTCAACTTCCGAAACTAATGAAGGAAAAAGCCTACAAATTCCAGAAAAAGGAAGAAAAACACTTCAGGCCTAGCAGATGGTGATTGTTAACAAAAGGTTTTCCCAGGTTATGCCAAACCCTGTTTCTGGAGCTTCTGTGCATGTTTGCCTGTTGTTCTCTCTTACTGTTGTTTGGATAGAGAAGCTGAAGACTGAAGAAGAAATATCTAGTGCCTCGGTATATGAAATCTGCCTTCTGGGTAAGTCTCTATTTGCTCCTATGATCTTCTGCTATCAGATTATCCTCAAAAATATTTCAGTCAGCACTGCTTTTCACTTGTTCCTTTTGGATGATTTTCTTTCACTGGATGTGGATGGAAACAGGTGGCCACAACTGGTAAGTGCTTTTGTGGTTACTCTTGCTTTGCTTTTCCCTGCACCTGTGTGGGCTCCACTGCCCATGACAGCATGTCAGTGGAATGGTGATGTTCAGGAATACTCAGGGTACATTTACAAAGGACCAGGTAAAATTTAGCACAGGGCCACAAGTTGCTTTATAAGCAAGCAAACATAAAAAATTGTCTGACATTTGAAAGTGCCAGAAAGTTTCCTAATGAAGGAAAATACAGGGAAGATCTAGTGCTTTAAAAGTATTTAGCTATGGAGCTGATGGATTTATAGGGGAACAGCATCACCTGAAGAATTTGACTAAACACATTAGGTTGGCAGCAGAAAAATCACCCCATGAACAATCAGAAAATTAAGCTTATGAATGGCACACCAAGAAAGATAGTCTTGTTCCAGATCTGCAAAAGGAGAAAGTCAAAACTCAGGAGCTGGATTGACTGCTGCAGTGATTGTGACGTGCCTTCAAGATTCAAGCAGATCAAGATGCAAAAGGATAAACTTTGGAGACAAGGTAGCAGACACTTGACCACTGATAGCTGAGACTTTCAAATATGCCAGGGCAGCCAGATAATGAAAGACAAATACCACAGAATCTTAGTCCTGATGCAGAACAATGTGGAATGAATTAATGTTGTCCTTTTGCATTTACCGTGAAAAGCTGTACACCCCCTCAGCACCACAAACCGGTGACAGTATAATCCTCAATTCACATATTGTAAATTTAGAAAAGATTGGAATGTGCAACTGATCATACCTAGGATGTTTACACATGCTGTTTGATCCCAAAATACTGGCTTATGTCATTAATGGCTTGTGTCATGCTCCTTTCTAGCTTCAGAAATGGCAAATGTTTACCATTGTAACTACATTAGCCAACTGCTTAAAGAAAAGCACAAAGGAATCAAAGAAAGCATAATGGGTAGTAAAAAATGAATGTTAAATTGCTTTGAGGAACAACTGTACTTTAAAAAAAATTCTTGATGTTACTTTTGGCTCTTGAGATAACCAAAGCATGCATGTTAATAACCCAACTTATCTTTCCATTCCTTTGCTATTACATACTTCAGTTCATATCATGGCATAACTGCTCTGTTTCCAGTCATCCTCACTTCTGGCTTTCATCCTTCATGACCCCAGAAGCACAAAAGAATTTACAATCATTGCTTATTTGTTTGTTTACCCCAGCCCTTTCTAATACATGCATGCTTACATTTGGAATTTTTTCCAAAATTCAAAGTTGTGCATAATAACTAGTACCCTTTTACTATTAGTGAATATAGCCATAATTAATGTATTTAGTACAGATTTTACTTCAGTCATTTTTAATTTTTAAACAAGTTAGATTAGAGATAATATCCAGCCCTTAAAAAGCTTATTTCTCCAAGCTTTTAAATGCTAATTCTTTATGTGCATGAAAGTTCTGTGAATATATGCACAGCTGGAGGCAAAGTCCAAACTTTAATAGTTTCTTTCCCCATGAAAAAAGCACTGATTTTTGCAAAACTGCTGAGTGCCATTTGATAGGGATAAGTCCTACTGATGCTTAATTTAGAACATAATTTAGAATGCAAAGTAGGACCTTTGAAAATTTTATATGAAGACAACTGATTTCTGAAAGTATTCCTAAATAATACAGTACCAAACACTGCTCAGCTTATTAACTGATTTTTGGCCATAGCGATTTTATCTTCTTGTCAAGCTGGGCCTTATTAACCAAGCAAGTTACTAAGTTCATCGTAAAAGTCCTGCATGAATTTTGATGCAAGTCGTTTTACTATCAAACCAAACCCCTCCTCACGTAGAGATGCACTTGATTGTTGATAGTTCTTGTGCACTGCTACTGATGCTGAACACTGTCAGGGACTAAGCTCAGCATTTAAATCTTCCGGGGCTTAAAACAAGAAAGAAGAGTGGGTAGCTATCAAGAAAACTTTGTAATTCCTTAATAAGTATTGTTCATGGGGGTTTTGTGCTTGGCATGCTGTCCCTAACACAAAATCGTATTTATTTTTTTATTATTATTGTTCTGATTAAAATTTTCTTAGAGTCATATAATGGAAACATCTGGCAACCGATGGAGCTATCGTACCTAAATTTTGTTCAGGTGTCCTTTAGAGCCCAGCATGTGATGGGCAATAGGAAAAGATAAGTATCACTGGAAGTAGCCAGGGATGAGAGACCTATCCCTGCCGGGATGGCTGGTCTGCACTAAAGTATTTGACTGACATGCGTTGAACTGGTCTATGGCAAACAGATCTATTTCTGGGACCTCTCACTTGTGAAAGATGTTCTGCAGGACCGAGTTTTTGACAGGCCACTTGTCGGAGGCCTGTCTGCAGGCGTGACCCGCCTAGGTGCTCTGACTCCAGGAAGGTGCAAAGCTCACACAATGTGAACGCCAGAGCTGCACTGCCTCCCGACGGACTGACAGAGAGCTCCTTGCCCCTCGTCCGCTGACAAATTGCACAGCTGTGGTGTTACATGTCAGCACTTGCATTTCAGATCTCCAGAGACAAACCAGGAATGTTCTGCATGCCAGACAGTGGCGCTGAGCCATTACATTGAGACAACCTTCTTGAGGGAACCGTGGGCCCTGAGTGAACAAGGGGAGTGGGGAAATCCACTGACATTCTGACCTGCAGCCATGTAATGGGAGGTAGCCTAGTGCAGCTAGGCCAGCTCTACAGTTGAAAGAGAGGATAACTTGCAAAAATGTGCTAAATCCATGCAGCATTTGCTGTGTAGACTATACTAGTTTCATACAGCTCTCATGGCATTTAGATAAGGTAGGTGAGACTCTATGTCCCTACAGTCTGAGGTATGCTTTCATCAATATTTGTGGTGAGCCTGAAGTTATTTGATGATGTTTATCATCATCTGCAATGCTTACAGTGGAAAACATGATCTCGCTGACCTGGAATCTAGCTCAGCTCCTGTGATCTATATATTCAGAGTAAGAGTCAACAGACAAATTCACTTTGACATTTAATGCAGAGAAGCAAAGGACTCTGAAGTTACCTGAAATGATCTGCTCACCTGTTGAGGTCATCTTCTAAAATTAGCCTTTCAGTTCAGAAGCTGCAGCTCCTTCTTCACTGAACTGCCGCAGCTGCTAACCTTTTGGCAGGTATTTCCCCTTTAGAAAAGCTAAAGGGCTTTTAAAGTCGTATTCCTACTGGTAATCTGGAGAATTTCCATTGGATTGTAGAAATAGATTTTGTAAGTAATTATCACGGGGACAAAATGACAAAGCAGTCTTGAGTTAATTATGGAAGGAAAAAAACAAAACATTCTTGCAATCATGGAGGAAAAAAAGTGGCCATTATTATTTGTGATGACATTAGTTTGTTGAAATATCTGACATCTAGGACAGGGAAATAAGAAGAATAAAAAACCCTTTTGACCTGAACTCTGGAGGGCTTCTCCTTTGTTATTTCTTTAGTAACACTTTAGTAGCAAGTTTACCTCTATCAGCAGCTTGTGAGAAAGGGCATAGAAAAGGAATAGCAAGGACAAATATTGGCATAGAAAGATACATGGATTGAAGAGCCATAACTCATGGTCACAGGTAACAGCGAAAGCTTCACTGTCTCAGAAAATACTCTTAAAAGAAAACTAGTGATACATTGTAGATGAGGCTTTAAGGAGATGGATGCAGAGCTTCTTGGAAAACTTCACTCCCAGCTGGTGTGAGTAGTTTGCTGCCAAACTAGAAGGGTGTATCATTTCGGAATCTGTAAGGGTTAAGTACTTTTCCTATATTGTTATTTCACAGCCCAGGTAACAGAACAGATCACACATTTGAAATCTGCATGTGAAGTAAGAAGCTGTAGGCAAACTGGTGCAGAGAAAGAGTTTTCCTAATGGAGAGATCAGAGGAATGGTCTGAAAAACAGAGGATTCAACTGAGCAAGGACAGGTGCTAAGCCATGTACTTAGGAAGAGAAAATATTGTCTGGGAAAGTACAGGATGGGGAATGACTACACAGGTAACAGTTGTTCTGAATAGGACGCGGAGAGTATTACAGAGGGTCAGAGCTGAACATGAGCGAACAATATCATGCTGTCGCAAAGAAGGCATCTATCCACCTGAGCTGTGCAAATAGCAGTTTCTTCTGATGTAATTCCCTTGTTTTTCGTGGTGGTGATAAGGCCTCAGTAAGAACACTATATCCAATCTGGCAGTTGCATTTTAAGTAATGAGCAGATTGAGCAATTCAGAAAAAAAGCTAGGACTAATCAAAAGCCTACAAAAGGAGAAACACAAAAAAGGGATGATGGAAAGAGTATTGTTCAGTCTAGGAAGGAGAAGAGTGAAGGCAGAAAATAACCTTTAAAGAAGAATGGAATAAATTGGTTTTTATATGGAGGGTGAAGAATGTGGAAGAAAGCAGACTTAAATCACAGCAATACAAGTTCAGATTAAACCTCCTAATGGCAAATGAGAGAGTATGCTGAAGTGTGAAACCTCTGACACCAGCAGTTTTAAAAATAGGTTGCACAAAACATCTGTCAGGAACGATTTCAACATGATCCATCTTTGGGGCAGGAGGAGGGATTAGATCACACCTAGGTGTCCCATTTTCTATGATTACAGGAGCAAGCAGACACTGAGGTGGCAGTGAAATACACAAAATCACTTGGAAAGCAAGAAATGCAAAAGTTAATATAACTTCCATAGTTTGCAGGCTTCAGCAACTCTTCACAGTCCTTAAAAGTCCACGAGTCCACGGTTCAGGAGGTTTTAAGATGGCTGATATTTTATGTTAATAAATGGCACAATCATGCATCTAAAGATGGTCTTGAAAGTGACGAATGGATATCATCAAAGTAGGGAAGAAGAAATGGTCATCTTATCAGGCAGACACACAGAAGCAGAGATCACACAAGCCTTTTAAATATTTGTGTTTGTACCTAGTGAGAAGTTAAACCATGGAGAGTCTAAGAAAAGCATCCCTCTCTCAGACATAGAAGCCATTGCAGGCACAGGCCCTTAATAGACATCAACAGATCTCACACATGGAATGTGTCTTAAATTCAGCTCCATCCAGAAAGCCCTGAACCAGAGCCTAAGGAAAGCTTAATTTGACTGATGAATGTTTAAATTCAAATTTTTAAATAATTTAGCTAATAAGCAGTATCAGTTTAAGCAAGAGCCCTGAAGAAGCAATGTCTTCGCATACAAAATATAAGAGAATACTGTCACGTCAGGATACACCATACTTAAAAGAAAATCCTGGCTGAACAGTCAGATGCTTTAATCCACTCATAAACCCAGCCCCTTTTCCCTACACTGTTAAAAAAAGATGTGTGATAAGAATGTGGCTAGTAATCCCAGGGTGAAAGAAGCAGCAATACAACCCACCCATCAGTCACAGTCCACAAAGCTTTTACTTAGACTGCCCTTGGCTGTGATAACACATCATTACTAATCTTCCAAACATTACACACATACATTCTGGAAGGCAAGAACTACCAATAAGCAGACTGAATTAGTTCAGTCTCAGGATTCAAGGGAAAACAAAAGCATCTTTCAGACAGGGAAAGTCCTTACCTGAAATTCCTTATGAATTTAATTCGGATTTCAAGAAATGCTCAGTTATAAAACTGGGAAAACTCATAGTAGCCTCCTTGAACCAGACAGCAGACAATCCATTTTAGGCACTGAAAGCTCCCTCAGCTTTAGTAGTTTACAAGGTAATTAATTAGGTTGTAGTTACGATATACAGATTTTTCCATTCTTCTTTTTTTTCTTCTTCTTTAACTGGGCACAGGCAGGACAAAAAGCTGTAAAAAAGAGAAAGCAACTTCTAAAATTGTACCTTTCCTTTTCTTTTCTTTTTTTTTTTTTTTCCCTTTCCACTTGTTCTTTCATAGAGACCTTGACATTTCACTGTTTTCACTTGCAGAAAAAAATGCAGCCTCAGGCAAATTTATCAATCATCTCATGTTGAACTCAGCCCATGAGAAAGGTAACACTCCTGAAAGAATGGTATCTTAATTTTTCTCACAGTCACAGTTGTGTCCTTACCCTCTCACTTTCAAAAGAGATATGAAAACTGTAAGCAGAATCACAGACATTACAAGTGAGGTCACATGCTCAAGAAAAGCAAGAAAACTTCTCAGGACCTCTGTAATATAAACAAAAGCCCAGTGATAGAGACAGACAGAATCACAAATTATTTTTCTTTCCCTTTGCTTTAGAATGAACATTTAAGTGTAAACCATCTTCCTTCAGTTCTCAAAATATTCTTATAAAAGTTGGGTTTTGGGTCGAGCTGAAACAAAATGGAGATTGGCCAATGAGCATAAGCAGTTCTTTGGCTGGAGTATTTGCTTCCAGCTGACTTTTTTGAAGGACTCAAACTAAAATGTCTGTCCTTTCCTAGGACACAATTACAGGACAATGTATTATTCGGTCCACACAAGAAAAGTTTGGAAAGTTGTTTTTCATGAAGAACTTCAGCAGCTCCACATAGTGGAGAAGAGACATGAAGATGGTAGGAGATCAAACTGCTCTTCTATTTGCTTTTCCAAGGCGTACTATGGAGTAGGAGAAGCAAAAGAAAAGGGTAATAAAAAAGTTTGTCAGTGTGGAACTAAGAATGAAGACCTCTCCAGCACAAGTGGGTGACAGGAGCTGGCTCAACACAGCTTACATTATACACCCTATCTGCCTCAGCATCAACACCAAGCAGACAAGTCAGCCACGGCCACTTCCTAGGCGGCCCTAAGTGCAAAAGGTATATGAGATTTGTAGGCAACTGGAACTAAGGCTACTCATCTCACACTGTCTGCAGCACAGAGTTGCCAGGCATCTGGTATACCAGGGAGCTGGGAATGAGGTAAGGAGTTATAATCACTCAATCTTTTTCCTGGCCCAGCTACCTGACATTCAGTGGAGTTGTCACTAGAAGCTTGTCAGAGTTAGGCAGTGAGCTCCCTAGAAATTGTGCTTCACTGGCACAGATCATGATGCTCAAACTGTCTATTAAACATTGCAGTCTGACAGCATACATTTAACCTCTCCTTCTCAACTGTATTTTCCAATAAATCTCTGCTCTGTTCTTCGTGTAGGCAGGAAACCCCAAAAGCCCTAATTAAATTCTGATTGATCTTTCATTAACTTAAATAGGTAGGGCTTGCAGCCATTACCGCAGCCTGGAAGACAACATTTGTTAGATATGTTAAAGTAAACCAGCCTCACTAGGTAGCCTCAAGCAAGCCAGGAATATGTCAGTAAACTTTTATCTAGCAATAAAATCCTCTCTAAAGAGGGGATCCAAAACTTTTCAGAAGTTGGTGGCTCCTTCTCCCTGTCCTTTGTGACTAAAAGCTTTGAGGAAAAATTGCAGTCTCTGTGTTGCATTTCCTTAAATTCTGTATTTTTTTACTAGTAATTCTTCTGCCTTACTAGTGCTATATAAAAAAGTCTTCCTGAAGATCTGGGATTCGGCACAAACAGGTAATTCCAGCAAAAGACTCCAGAGAGACATAGGGATGTGTAGATATGTGATTTTTAAATCAGGACAGACAGCTAAGGCTCCATACCACAAGGCATTGCCCAGACCCAGTAGCTTGCAGAACCTTCTTGACAGCATCAAAACCACTGCTAGAGCTTGAGAGGTTAGAGCAGCCAGAAGAGCCCAGCCCAGTGTGTCTGAGGGTGCAGCACTCACCAGGAGCTGTCATCACCTTAAGGAAATAGCCCCAATTACACAGCTTACGGACAGCTCTGCCATTCCCCAGGAAGTAAGAACAGACCCTCTTTCCAAGGGAGCATCTACATAAAGGTATGGCTGGATGACAGCACGTAGTAAATGATACTGTAAATTGCTTATCAGTAACATATGTTCCACTGAGGTATCTGCTTCGTTGTTCCAGCTGGTGGTGAGTTTAAGCTCTGAAACACAAGGATTGGTGGCCCCTGATATTTTATCCAAGATAATCTGATTACAGATGCTCTTCTTATTCTAAATGCTTAATCCTCATTTTCAAAATGTTTCTAAATTGTCTCAACAGCACCTTACAACTGTAAGCACTACACATTAAATAGAAATTTTTATTTGTTTTACATTAACAGCTCATAAGCCACTTCTGAAAAAATCCCTAAAGTGTGAGGCTGTGTGGAGAACCTTTCACACTCATGCTTTGAGCAATCCCATTACAATACCTGGCCCCCATTCTGGACATGGCCCTGAGTGACTTGCCCTGAGCCATTCAAGAAATTTATCATAAACCTGAGTATTGAAACTAGCATTCCCAAGGGCTCATCTCGAGCTTATTTATGTCAACAGAAGTCTTTCCAATTGACTTCAATTAACTCTTGAGCAGGTTACGAGTCTCAGGGCACTGTCCTTGCTGTGACAGTATGCTTTTTCTACTGCTCATTTTATACACCTATCGGATTTCCTCCAACCATTCTTTCCAAATTGAATTGCCTTCGGGTGTAAGGGAACATTTCAGAGGGATGAGGGACTGTAAGCTATCCCCTTAATCAAGCCAGACCTTTCCGCAATGCCTTTCCTCATTTTTATCTCTTTTCTATGGATCACTTTTGCTGTCTTTTCTGTTGCATAATGGGAAGATGACAGGAGAACCTAGCACAGGTGGACACTAGGCATCACTGAGAGACTGATGCAGAAGAAATCTCAAAGAGTACAGTCCCAGAAAAAGGATTAAAACCAGATGAAATTGGTTATTACTTTAGTTGAGATGTGCTACTCCAGTTTTATCTTCTGATTCCAGTAGTACATGCAAAAAAAAGCTGGAATGCTGCCATAACAAAATAGGCCTATCATTTTCCAGTGGCTTTAATATGGTTCAAAACATTTAATCAGACAATATTAATTTATTTGGAAACCCAGGGTGACTTTAACACAGCTCCTTCTAGCTATTTAAACAAAGAAGAAACGGGAGGACATCCGCTGTGATTTATTTTCTCTTGATGATCAGTGGAGAAATTGGATATGCATGACACACATTCATTTAGTCCTCACTTCCCTTTGATGATTAGGGCTGAATTTTCATTCTGGTGTGTGGGGATTTGTGTGTGTCGCTCCAAACAACAAGTGTCATACATCTAAGTCCAAGTGTAACTTTCCAAGAGTGAAGTTCAGAGACACAAAACTTCAGTGTAAGTGGCCAAAATAGAATATTATAATTCCATGCATAAAATATTTATGCTCTAAGATTGAAGCTTGAGCCTTACAGAGGTTTGACTGAATTTGTGATTAAGAATCTTTCCCTAACTTTAATTAAAAAACACATTGGAAAGATGTGTAGGCATCAATTTAATTAAATCTATAACAATTAATTAGCCATTTCAAAACATCTGTTACTTGGTTCTTTGTACAGTTTTGTGAATAACCTCATTAATGAGGTATGACCAATTGTTTTATTGCGTGAGCACTGCAGCCTCAGCAGAGGAAGGTTGTAGCTCTAGCTGACAGCAGTGAAATGCTAGGTCTGTGTAGCCAACTGATGGAATTTCATTTGTTTATAACAATCATTTGTTTGTTAATATAACCTTTTTACAGACCAAGACAGAAATGTGAGCAACTGTTTCTCAGAAACAGTTCCTTTACCCTTCAGGACTACCTGACATTTACTAGAAGAAAGGAGTTCTCCAAACAAAAGCTAGTGGAAGGATGAAAAAAAGCTTTATAATGAGTTATAAAGCTTCGTAATCGCTGCTGGCAAACCCAGAGGTGATTGGAAAGGCTACTACTATGGCGTAATATTTTCCAGTTTTCATGCAGTCCCAATGTCAAGTGATACAAGCAATAAAGCTCTCCCTTCCCTTCCCCTGTAAGACTATTCCATACATCACATTGTGAGCAAGTTTTATTTTTGGACTATGATGAACATCTCACAGGATCAGGCCAGTAGCAAGGCACTGAGCACGTGGTAGTGATACATCACATGCATTCAAAAACAACTGCCGTCCACCGCTGGGTGCACTCATTGAAATGACCACAGAATTAAAAATACAGCACAATTACATTGCTGCTTAAAAGTAAAAGAAATGTAAACTTGACTGAATTACCACACTGCACTCAGATACTAAACATCTGGTGGATCTATTTTAAAAATAGACGTGTGCCACCCCCTGGCCAGGTCTCAGCAGCTAGAGAACGGATTTGATCCTGAGGAATCAGATGTAAGCACTCATAGCCACACGTGCACTGCGAGAACGAGAATGACTGACCTTGAATTTGCCAAGATGCATCTAGCAAAAGACACGTAGCAACAGCAAGCAACTGAAGCTCTACTTTGAGGAGGCAGCAGCCACAAAGCTGCCTCTGCTTCATTTGCAGATAGCCATCCTTGACCCAACTCCAGAGAGGGTGCTAATACGCTCAGTATCTGAAACACCTCAGACTTCCATGTGCATAATATTTTATGTGTAAATCTGGCAGAGGCCAGGAGGAAGCATTAGAAATACAACAGTTTGGTATCCAAGGTTTATGTTTGGCCATTTACAAAAACAGAATAATTTGACTGAGCTGGAACAATGCTATGGCTCTGTTTCAGCTGGGAAGCTTAACACAAATTGCTTGAGGGAAGTGAGAGAGAAGCAAAGGTTTTCAATAGGCCTTGTCATGCAGAAGGAGTGAAACAGAGAAAACATTCTCCAGTTATTCCTCAGTAGAGTTCAGATTTCCTAATTTCAGGCATCAGTGTTTCAAAATCTTTGCAGTGGAAACTCTAGAGGACTCCTGTGCCAGCAGGAGGCCCAGGCTGCAGTACACTGAGAAAACTTAAGTCCGATAATCCTCACACAAAATTTCCATGCTGGAGCATTTAATATTGTAATTTCCAGCACACATGGATAAACCCCTGCTGGAAGGATAACAGAAAACAAACCCATTCCCACTGGACAGTCTGCTTCAGCTCTGATTCCACATAATAGATTGCATAATACACGTGGGGAAGCTGCTTTTTCAGCATCTTCACTGAATATTCGAGAAGAATTGCAGTGGAAACTGTAATACTAACAACATCCTATGCGCAAAGGTGAGGGATGGGCAGGTCTACACATTCCTGAAAGTCCACCTGGAAGTCTTACCCCATTCTCAACCTATATTTGCCTTCCCACCTCCCAGACAGTTTTCCTGACAGGCTAGGCAGCAGATGAGTGATCTTTTTCTCTGTCACCATCCCAGCTCAAGGATGACAAGACAGGGCTTTTGCTCCTCTAAACAGGATTCCTTTAAATGAACAATAAATGACTAGCCTTAAAACTTTTGAATCATCTATGGTAAGATTTTTCATCAGGGCACAGTTAGTGGTGCTGTTAAAAGGATGCCAATTTTGGTGGGAAGAAGGTTAAAACAATCAGAACACTTAAGTCCCAAACCCATAAGCCAGCTCGGATATACTCCAATAGAGATCCCACCAATGAACATGATCTATAGACCACGGATGCTGTTAAAGTTCTACTGTAGTGAACTGTTAACCCACATGAGTTTTATTTGGCTTTAAAAGTGTTTTTTAAGGAGCTGGTCTTTTAGGTTATAGAGTATATGTGAACATTTGGAAACAATTTAGCCTTTCAGACCAGTTATTGATACACCCTACACAGTTTTGGTTTTGATTTCTTACTCTCTTCCTCTGCAAATTCTACAGTTAGATGGCACATTTTATATGGATTATTACACTGATAGGGGTTAAAAGCACTTGGCCTACAGCCTTGTATCTCATTGCATGCTCAAGGCCTCTGATAATCCTTCAGAAATACACTGTGCATCAGATCTTGTTGCTTTAATAGAGGCATACTTTCTCAGTCCACTTTCCAAAAATCTTCCAAGTCATCCAGTATTTGCATGGTAAGGAACTCAAATCACAGCTTGGAACGGACCAACGAACCAGACTGAAGTAGACTTTATTGGCAAAACTCATGCTGTTTGCCTGCAACTGATATTTTTACTGCAACTACTTTCCCTCTTTGGGGCTCCTTCCCTAAAAAACTATGACCCAGATCATTGTGTAGAAATTACAGAAGGGTTTATCTTCCCATGGAGCATTTAGACACTTTCACAGTGTTTACTGTGTCCTCCTTTACCTTCTGTCCATTCCTGATTCTGTAGAAAGCATTCTTTTACTTTCTTAAATATTTTTAAAGTAACTGCTAAATATTGCCACAAAATTTTTCAATAGCAAATGTAGATCAAATCTTCAAAAGATATGCAATTAATATAGTAAAAATTGTTACTCAGGTCCTCACACCATTGTGGACTTAAACTGAAAAATTACAGCTAAATATCCTGGAGAATTTAACTCAAAATTGACTGCCATAAAACGTTTCAACTTCTTACACCACCCCTCTTTACACATCAACCTCACTGAAAGATGAGAGAAGCTGAAGGATCAGCTCATGCAGCAGAGTGAACCCACCATTACAAAGGTCTTAGGAAATAGGTGGGGTTTAGAGATGTCTCACTCAATTTGCAGTTAGGTCTTTCATTTCTGAATGAGCACCTGGGGAAATGTCTTCCCCACTTCTGTTCCAAAAAAGGCTTATATTTTTCCTAAATCCCAAGTTTGCACAGAGAAAACTCAAATTGAATAGAAGTATTTTCAAGGTCTTCTTAAAAGAAGCATTAAAAAAAAGGTATCTTTCCAACTCTTTGTTAGGATGGGATTGTTATTTGCATATCTCATCCGAATGTTTTCTAAGTAACATTATTTACGTTAAGAATTTAATTTCATTGTTACAGCATTGCTATTAAAAAAATAATAATAAATCAAACTCCTGCACTTTTGAGCCCTTAACATGTGTAGTACAGAGAGCAGAATTAACTGACTGTGTATCACAGAAAATTCAGCTTACATCTCTATCACAGTTCACAGCTTCAGCTTTTATACCCTTAGCCAGGCATAATGCTGCTCTCTTTTGCAGTAAAGTGACATGAAAGCAGCTGTCAGTATTACAACCACATGGGACAATTTCCAGTAGATTTCAAAATTAAATAAGCCTCTTTCCAGTGATTCTTTGATGTCATCTAATTTTCGACCAGTTGGTAAAGTCAGAGAGACAGAAGTCTCAAAGTAATCTGAATTTTATGGTTCCAAACTTTTCTTCTCTACAAGGAGCAAACCATTTTCTGCTTTGCCCTTTGAGGGATTATTAAGACAGAGGAACTATTATAACAACAATGAAGGGAATGTTTGATTTTCATATCAGCTCATAAGCCCATCTCTGTTTCTGAAACTGAGATCCCTTATGCTGTGGTATACACTTGGAATTGATGAAAAGTTGCCCAATCTCAAAAGCTCATTAACATTTTAAGACTAATAAAAACATCAGGAAAACTGGCACATTAAACTTTTTGTTAGTCACCCTACCACCAAGCACCCTTCACATCACAGTGAGTTTACATGACGACTGTTCATTTCTCTTCCTCTAAGTCACTCTATAATAAAGAAGTCCCAGTGAAGTCACAACAAGAGAGGCTTAAGGGTTGTTTTTTTTAAGTTAAATCCCTTTCTCATTGCTGGTCAAGTCCATTAAATCTTACTCCAACATTCCCTCTAGTAGTTCAGTAACACCTCTTCAAAGATGTTAATGCAAATCTCATGATACTCTGTACCATCTTTTAGCCCTATGTGACGAAGTCATATTATCACATGGGAATTTCAGGTTCCAATTAAAAAAAAGTTCTTGATCTTCCTGGATACACACAATGCTTTGAAGTATGGTTTGTATGTACCTTTAAAGGAAAAAAGGGAAGCATCAAACAAAAAGTAGCTACTGCCTCCTATTTGAAAACAAAGCCCCATGATTACTGTATGTTCTCACTTGTGGTTTTTTTATACTTGCCTCATCATTTTGTAACATCACTGGCAATACTGCAAAAGTTCCTTCCCTGGAGAGCTGCACAGGAGCTCGTGTATATCCCTATGATGACAGGAGTAAATAAGCCTTCCAGTCTTACACTCATGCTAAAGATCAGAGAAGCTTCCCAAAGATTCCCCAAGTGCTTGCAGAAATCTTTACCACATGCAGTCTATTGTAGCTATGCACTTACTCCAAAGCCATAAACTCTGTAGAACAATTCCCATTAATCTCAGAAATCTCTGAGCACAGTTCTACAGTTACTAACACTACCTTGGTTTATAGGGATAAACCTTCATATCTGTTTGGCTGCCGATACCTTATGTCACTATCATGTTTTTATTTCAGGCAAGGAGCAAAATGGAGCAAGACAAGTTTATTTGTGGTGGTGTTTGTTTTGCCAAAGCTTCCTATAGTCTCAATGATGTCTAAGTGTGTCTGCATTTAACATTTTCAGACCTATGTTCAACTAGTTTGATTTCAGTGTCCTCTTCCATTTTTGGTACAAATCAGGAAGTGTCCCCATTTATGTTTTTCAAAACTAGCCTCCTTGTTAACTTTAAGCCTAAATAAAGTACTCTTCAAGTGTTAGCTGCATGCGTGAAGGAAGTTCTTATTATCACATTGTTAATGTTACTGTAAATGGATGCCTCCTCCTTCCATGGCATCTCAGACCTCTCTGTGCATAACATACTGGGAATTACCCTACAAAATTGAAGGCTGGGACACCATGGTCTCAGCAGTGAAGGTCACAGATCCGGACTCCAGACCTTGACCCTGGCTGTGTGAGAGTGGGGGGAAGTGTCAGCAGACATTGAAGACAGATAGGCTAATTCATCATCCACCATAAATAAGTAAATACATTATTTTTAAAAAAAAAAAAAAAGCTATCCCAAGCATTACACTCAAAGCAATGATTGTAAATTCCACAACTGTGGAGACCTGCCAAGCCATTATACACACACCCCTAGTGCAGCCACTGTGCATAGTTCCTGAAAGGTGAAGTCAGGAGAAACTGCAAAGCATAAAGGGTGCTCAGCTCTCAGGAAATTGGTTCATAAAATGATTATCCAAGCTCTGATGGAACAAAAAGCACGTAGAAGTTAGGACTGACAGGCTATTACAGCTGATTCATAAATCACAGATTTATGCAATGCATAACTAATTCTAGATATTATGTACCTAATTATCTCCTTTCAAGATTTTTTTTTTTTTTTTTTGCTCTTTATAGTTTCCCAGTTGGAGCTGCTTGATTGCTTGTTCTGCTAAATAAAGTTTTCTAGTGACCAAGCAGAGTACCTTACAGGAACTGGCAATGCTGGTGATGCTGCTCAGGAGGGATGGCACGGAGACTAAACGCAAGTTTTCCCAGACCACATTCTTTGATTTCTTTGTAAAGAGAGTGAAGGAGCACCCTGAATCCTGCCTTGGAATTTTTGGCCCCTAGAAATTTTCAGAGAGCAAGGAAACAGAGGTATCAGTAATGCTGTTTCTAGCACAGGCTGAGTGCTCTAAGTGGTTTTGTGAGCACAGCTTCCCTACAAAGACAACAGCAGCAATTGAGTTGGTGAATGTCACAAAGCAAGTGTCAGAGAGCTTTGTTCATGGTCTTTGTCCAGCCTTTTAGCTCTCTTTCTACCCAGGCCAACATCTATGCACTACACAACAGAGTCATTAATGCAACCTCCACAATCAGCCACTGTAGAAACCCACATGCAGATCCTAGGGCTCCCTCCATTCAGGGGTTCCTTAGGAGCGCATGGTATGAATAACTCTGCGAATTCTTGTCACTTATCTGAAGTTGCAGCCCTTCCTTTTATTGCCAGGTGACCTCAGAAGGATTCAGAGGGGAGAAAGGACTGGTTCTCTGCAAGGAGTTTCAGCAAGCAAACACACTTAACAATTTAAGTGTCCTCATCCAACTGCCAGTCTCCAAGTTTGTGATTCTCGGTTGCTCTCCTAGAGGCTGCTGGCACATCAGAGAAGCAGCACAACACACCCTTCTGTAACCTCAGAGCCGCTGTGGGCTCCCACGGTGAAGCCGCTTCTCTTGAACTCGTACATAGTCAAGACAAAAACAGCACCCTGAAAGCCTGGCTGTCTGGGAACCTCCTTTCCAGTTTTATCGTGGCAGCTGTATCCATTCATGCTTTCTCCTCGTCTCGCTGCACATTCCAGAAATCAGCTCAAGCCACTTCACTCAGCAACTGAAAAACAAGGAGGAATTAGAAAACAAAGCAGAAGTGTACTGTGCTGGATATTGCTAACCAATCCACGTTCTGACAGGGAACGTTTTACTCACTTTCTGAAGAAATACTCCACATCCAGAGAGCGCCCCAGCCTCCTGAGGATAGGGGAGGAGGAACTAAAAACCATAAAGCAAGTAAGCATCCTCCAGGTTTCCCTGCTTACCCCCACTACCCACCAGACTATTCCTTCATGAAAACAAAGTCCTCCTCCCCCATCCAGTTTGTGGTCTCCCTGCTTTATCTTTACACTGGATACTGAGGGAATATTTACATGACCTACCTTGAGCAACTAATCTAGGTGTGATTATCCTACAGCTTGGAGCCTTGATGTCTTATGTAGCATATAGAGATGTCTGTCTCAGGAGACAACTCCAAATGGTCATTAGGGGTTCAGGTGACTCACACTAGTACAACCCAAATGATTTTATTTCCCCACCTCCTTTGAAGGAGCACACCTGTCTAGGTTCCCTTCTCTCAGTTACCCTGAAACTTGCAAGATGCCTTTTACAGACTTGATCTAGATACACAGACCATTGTGCACAAAAGCTTTTATGTATTTTCTGCTCAGACAGCTGTGAACAGACCTTTTAGATGGTCCATTATTAAACAAGAGATTTGCTTGTTGCCACATTTCTGAGTTGCACATCTATTTACCTACCTGGGTACCCATCTGAATCTCTAGCATCAGAGCCATCTTACAAGCTTCAGCATAATTATCTCTGGGGGGTAAGAGAGGATTCTGAAGGCAGAGAGGCCAAAGAGCAACTGAGTGATTTTAAACGAGCTCAGGAGCACTGCCTGGTCCACCAGAGAATTCTTCTGTTGGAAATTTGTCCTCTGAATGAACCAAAATGCCCAGGATCCAGCACCAATTAAGGAAGTTCTGCTTGAACTTCATCCTCCGTCTGTGTCACCCCTGGTAAATCCTGGGGGCAAAAAATAGTGGGACCCTGACTGAAAAGTGGTCAGAGAAATCTCATGCATAAAGCAGAGAGGCTTGGCAACAGACAACAGTCTGTTTTTTGAAAGGGGCTGCAACCATAACAGTGATGGATGACTTGGTATCTTTCCAAGATAAATAAACAACACCGTAACTGATCAAATACTCCCAAACTGTTATCTAGCAGCAAATCTACGATAGTACTGTAGGCAAGTGCAACTGGGGGGGAAAAAAATGTTGACTCCAGGAATATCGCAGCCTATGTTTTCTGAGTTTAAAAAAATAAAATAAATTAGAGAGTATTTTTTAATACAGGTATTACATATCACCACCATGCATTCTAGGAAGAGTCAGCAAATACATCCTCTACATTACAGTGCTTTTATTATCTAAGCAAGCAAAAACCATTAGACAAGATATTGAATATAACATGAGGCTAAAGTGGAAAATAATATTTCCTTAGTATGTCTTTATATATTCTAAATATAAAGTATTCATACACTATGTAAATGTATAAATATGAGATGTACTTTTGATAA
>JAAGNO010023124.1:0-32774 GCA_033439905.1 Ceryle rudis | reverse complement strand
CTTATATAACATAAATATTGTATATTATTATAATATGTTATAATGTATAATATTGCCTATATTTTTTATGTTACAAAATGTAGAAATGCCTGCTAGCTGTTATAGCAGCTACATAGAGGATCCCCAGTACAGTTTTGGTTTCTGCAGTATCTGTCATTCTAGGTACTCACAAAGCAGTGGGAATGCAATTTATTCCCATGTAGCTGGTTCTGGGAACTACAGCCATACTTAAAAGATTCCAGCTACTCAATGTTTACAAGTTTGAGATCTAAAACTGACCAGAAATTAATTTACAAGCTCAGACTTCCCCCTAGTTTAAGCAAGGGGGTGAAGTGTTTTCCCCTGCACTAGGAGGGCCTGCATCCAGCTGGTTAGATGCTGTTGGGTGATCAGAACACTGAAGGTCATGGATGCATTTTTATGCTTAAACTAAGTAGAAAAAATTGAGTTCGTCTGGAGAGATACAGGCACTTTTTCATTGTCCTCAAAGCTCCAGCAGCATCTACCGACAACCTTTAGTGATATCAACAGCAATTAGGTGCTGTACTTCTGACTCACATCCATGCTCTGCCTGGAATGCCTCCTATTTAAAGCGTAGTATACGCGGATGCTGTATCACAGAGGTCCTGTAACCCAACAAACATCTTAATGATACATACTCTTGGGCATAGTTACAGAAATGGATTCTAAATGCTGATCCCACCCGATGTAAATCTCATTTCTAGAATGGTGGGAACTATCAGGCATCAGAACCTGAGAACGTGTATGTCATTTCTCATCTTTACATTTCCACAGAGAGCAATAAAGCTATCCCAAATGCAAGCCATCACTATAATAAAAGTTGTTCTTTGCCTTAGCAAATAGAAGTTTGGAGGTATGTTTGGAAGAATAATGGAATTCCCTGAGCAATGAGAAGTGGCTGTTAATTCAGTAGCACTGAAAGTGATGCTGGGCTTAGCACAGTTACAAAAATTCATAAGCTAAATGTATCCTCTGTTAACACTTCGCTCAAACTGCGGCAATGGAGGAATCCAAGGACTACAGATCAATGATTTTGTCTATCATTGTTCCTATGTTACGTAAGAAACGTTTGTCTGAGACAAAACAGAGAGGTAGAAAACTAAAATTAAAAGTCTGAACTTGTGGCAATCAAGGTGAACAAAAACAAGAGATGCCACCTCGTGGTTACAGTCAGTTTAGCAGCGAAAGACAAACGGAGAAAAAAAGAGCAAAAACTAAAGGAAGAGCAAGGCAGAATAACTAGATATAAGGATCTCAGCCCAAGTGGCTTCTTTCTGCACTTCAGCTGACTGCAGGAGGGAAAAGAGAGACATCGTGCCAGGACCAACGTGAAATAAACGTCTCCAGTTAAAATAAGTGCCAAATGTGCTGATAATCACACTAAGTGTTATGTATTTGCTTTTCTATAAAACCAAATCCACTCTTTTATGACCATCGTTGAAAAATGAAACAGCATCGCTAGTGAAATGAATGAGTGCACATGTGAAAAGATTTAGGTTTTGTTACTGGAAATGGTTTTACTGACAATTAGGGAAACAGTGAAAGCATCCATTGTGTCTAATGAGGAATGAAAGCAGATGCTGGAAATAAAGACCTTCCAGGGTCTACAGTCACCTTTCCCTAGGAAAACCTTTAGAAACAATACCTGAAGACTCTCAGCTTAGCAGAACCCTGCTGATTTGACAAGTGTCGATAAAATATTGCCATTCCCCCAGGTGAAGAGCTCTTATCTATTAAAATCTGGTGCTCCAAGAGCAGAACAGCTGTTCTTCAGAAGTGCTCTTGTGTGCCTATGGATAAATACACTCAGATGGGAGCAGCTGAGAGGATCCCAGCAGCTGCCAACTTCAGCAGTCAGGGGAACTCGCTTCATACCTCCAATTTGAGGGAAGAATTTTTACAGAAGCTTGTCCTCTCTGTTCATCCTGCCTTGGGAATCGTGACCTCCCATGCCCACAGGTTCAGCTGCAAGGAGAGAACAATGACTTTATTCACTAGAAAGAATTTAGTTGTTTCTCAGAAGAACCAGATTCCTGTACCTTTGTGAAAATTAGATTTTTTTTTTACTTTACTTGTACAATGTTTATTTTTACATTTATGTGTACATTTTTCTGGAATATCGTGGGTCTTAAGAAGAGCACTTTAACAAATTATTAAAATCATAAAGACTTTTATAAATTTTTAAACAGAAAATGTGATTTCTTTCCATTTACTTACATTTTTCTCCATGTAAAACTATTTATAATTTGTATTTCTCTACTTGTTCAGAATTCTCATGAGCACTGTAACAGAGTCTGGAATTCCAAAAATCTCACAGAAAAGTTTTGCTTTTACCCCCAACAATAAAGCAAATGTTCCTTTTGCATTTAGTCCTGTTTGGCTCCATCTTCTGCCCAAATTTACAAACTACATCTTGTAACATTTGCATAAGATTAAAAATGCCAAACTCCAAGGTGTTAGTCTTACAGATTGCTTGAAGAACGTTTGCTAGAGATGAGAAGCATCCCAAGATACCAGAAATGATTAGTGATTCAGCTGGCAAGTTTCACATATTGATAATCAAGAAAATGAACAGTTGAGCATCTATTTACACAGTGCAAGGGGACATCCAGAAAACAATTGTCTTTTATCAGAAGGACAAGTACAACCAGCCAAATGAAAATAAAATGATAACATTCTCAAGTTCCGTGTTTCTGGATCATACCACCAGGGACTTTTTTTTTCCCCCAGTACACTGGAGCAATAGAAGCAGCACTCCTGACGCTGACAAATATACACCCACCAGCCCTGCACTACCATGTTTCTGCGAATATCTACCAGAGCCACCATGCAGATCCTGTGGCCAGTATGTCCAAGCCCAAGCTCCCTGGCCATTAACGAGCATGTGCGCAACGGGGCACCCAGGATTTCTACAGTTCCTGGGATATCCTACAGTTCAGAGCAAGTGCATAGTTTCACTGAATTCTGCCTTAAACTTCCAGGTGGAAAAACCAGGACACCTGTGAAGAAACTCTGAAAGACACAGTAAATCTCAACAACAGGTTGGGTTTTTTTAAGATTCTGGGAAGAATTTAAAGCACTGGCAGACAGAAAAGGCAACTTATAAAGGATGATTTTGAGTGGACCAGATATGAACCATCACAAACAGAACGCAGCACACATATACACCTTGGAAAAACTCCAGTCACTGCACTTTGCAACAGCTGTAGCACATCTTCAGATTTATGCAGCAATCTAAAGCAAAATCATTCAGGTGCAGATGACAAAGAAAACTTTTCTGCCACTCCTGACCTTAATCACAGCTAAAACCATGCCAGGGAAAACAAAATCCTCTTTTAGGTTCTTTGTACTGCCATTTGTTTTTCCTCTTTTGTACAAGGACTTTCCTTAAAACATACAGCAACGGACGAGGGTCTGACTCTCCCCCTTTCATGCAGTTCTCTCTCATGCCATTTATTTTCCAATCTAGTGAGCTAGTCTGGATTTTGCTAATCTACTTTACCACACTGCTGTTTGATACCTCATCCTAGTTAAAAGAAACTTCTAACTTAGCAACCCAAGCTCGCTGTAGGGCATTCTCCACACAAAGGCTATGCTTTGACATCTGGAAGAGGTGCTGCTTGTTTCAGCCTTTCCCATTCCAGTCCCACATATACCAGCATTACTGGTAACTCACTCCATGAACCCATGTCAATATTCTTCTGAATATTCAGCCTGAACCTCCCTGGTTCAACTTCAGGCCATTTCCTCTCGTTCTATCACTTGTCACTAGGGAGAACAGACCAACTCCTGCCTCGCTACCACTTCCCTTCAGGTAGTTGCACAGAGCAGTAAGGTCTCCCCTCCATCTTCTTTTCTCAAGGCTAAACAGACCCAGATCCGCCAGCCTTTCCTCCTAAGAGACATGCTCCAAAGCCTTTAGTAGCTTAGTGGTACCCTCTCCAGTACCTCAATGTCCTTCTTGTAGAGAGGGGCCCAAAACTGTCTCACCAAAGCCAAGTTTAAAACCATCACCCCTCGTCCTGTCACAAGCCATTCTAAAAAGATTGTCCTTACCTTTTTTACAAGCCCCCTTTAAGTATTGAAAGAACCTTCTCTTATCCAGGCTTAACCACCCCAATTCTCTCCGTCTTTCTTCATAGCAGAGGTGTTCCAGCCCTCTCATGTTTGGGGGCTTCTCTGGACCCAGTACAACAGGTCCATGTCCTTCTTGTGCTGAGGACTCCAGAGGGAGGTGCAGTACTCCAGGTGAGGTCTCAGCAGAGCAGAGGGAGGAGAGAATCACCTCCTTTGACCTGCTGGCCACGCTTCTTTTGATGCAGCCCAGGATATGGTTGGGCCTTCTGGTCTGTGAGCAGACATTGCTGGCTCATACCCAGCTTTTCATCCACCAACACCCCCAAGTCCTTCTGCTCAGGGCTGATCTCAATCCTTTCATCCCCCAGCCTGTACTGATAGCCAGAGGTGCCCTGAGCCAGGTGCAGAACCTTGGCCTTGTTGAACCTCATGAGGTTCACATGCACCCCCTTCTCAGTCATGTCCAGGTCCCTCTGGACGGCATCCCAACAGAATAGTTAAGCAGGCACTCAAGGTTTGAAAACACACACACACACAAACTTACCTTGAAAAGGGATTCTCAAAGTCTTGGCAAGTCTCCCCAAGTTTTGTGAAAGTTCTTCTAAAGCTTGATCTTTAACAGACAGGAAACTGAAGTGATAGCTAAAGGCTTGGCCATTCTTACCCTTTATAGTCTCAGCGCAGTATTCAGCTGTGTTTCCACCAGCTTGCTGGAGTTGCCCTTTTTCCTGCTCTGCTTGATAACAAACATGGTAGACTCAACCCGGAGGATAATTCCTAAAGCAGCTGAAATGACCCCAGTTATTCTGCTGCATTTAGGATCTATTATGCTGACCGTGGTACATAAAAAAAAAAAATAATACTAATCTACTTCCACTGCAATGAGCTTAGATAAAGTTTACCATCAGTCTGAGATGGATTTACTATGACACTTTTTAATAAGCACAGTAATTAGCTTCATGGCCTGTGCACTGCTTCCCTCCTCCAAAACACTGTCAGCCACTGCCCTAGCACTGGGAAAGCCTCGTGAGTTAGCAGAGAGCAGATCCTGCTACGAGCACAGGCAAGCCACCTGACTGTCATAGGTTACTGACACCTCAAGTGTGTCCTTACGCGTACTGGAGTTAACAGCATGGAATCGGTAACCGTAGGCAGGAAGCTGTGGATAGGTTCTTTAGGTCTTTCTCTGGACTTTTGAGTTGGTTGTTTCACCTCTGAGCAATTCAAGCATGCTCTGGTCTGTAGCCACCCTAAATGCATATTCAGAGCTCTGTACACAGAGGACAAGTTTCAAATTCTTCAGGGTTCTCAAATAAAAATCTACTCACACGCTAAAAATTTTGGAAGCGTTGGGGTTACTTTGGCTTCAGGACTTTATTTTGTACCCTACTCTCTTCACTGAGAGAAGCTGACTATGTAGCTAGTGACTCCCCAGGAGCTATAGAAAGCTTTGTCATGACAGGTACAACTCTTCCTTTTGGCTCAAGACTTTCTGCAGGTACTAATTTCCTAGGTTATCATCATCCCCTGGGGCAGTTACTCCACAGCAACTTCATTACTCTTTTCCTACCCTGCCTTGTACAGCAAGTATATATACTCCTCAGCTCAGGAGACCTGCAATCAGTTGACATGCTCCTTTCCTGTGCTTCCTTACATTCTCATTGGGGAGCAGAGCAAGGATGCTGCAGATGAAAACCTATGAAGACAGCTTTATTCTGCTTCTTTAAAAGTGCCCTAAAGATTAAATGCAGTGTACACAGTCAATGTTTCTCACTGTACTATAAAGTTACATACAGTACCATTTAAAGTTATTTTATTTTTGTATATATACTATTGCAACACCAACTGATTTTTACAGCTGCTTTGCTAAGAGATAGGTAGTTCACGGTAAAAACTATGTCTTTCAGAATAACACATCAAATTATTCAATACCCCTTTGCCAAAAGCCTAGACAGTAGAAGAGATTCACATTTTAACTGGTGACTGTCACTTGGTTCAAGTTATGCTGGGCTCTTAGGCTGAAGGCATATGACGGAGGAATTGATACACTGGCCAGGGTGCCAGAAGAAAAAGAAAAAATAATAAAAAAAAAAAAAAAAAAGATGGGGCTGTGATTAGTCTTGATACAGTTCTAGGGTCTTTTCAGACTTCTCAAGATCTTCTGATACTTATATCTTTTTCAGTTCAATAACCAGAACACTGTGAACCTGGGTAAGCGCAGATTTGGGGCAGTTTGCTGGCACAGGCAATGTGAACAAAAAGGGGAAAAAAGAGCAGAATGGCTTGAAAGAACTGCTTGTGAAATATGCTGCTCCAATATGACCAAATAGCATTTACTCCATCTCAGTGGAATCCTCTAAGGAAAGACTATGTAAACCAAAAACTTCATGTATACAAGTTACAGCAATAAAACCAATTGTTTTAATTGAAGCCATTAAAAAAACCCATGTGAGGCAATATAAATGATAAGATCATACTTAAGAAGGAATAGCTAGCACTTTCTGAAAAGCTTTAGAACAGCAACAGACACTTTACAAAAAGATTTAAGGGAGGAGAATAAAATTTCCAAACTACAGGTACTGTATAAAGGTAACATTAACAATTATCTTATAAAATACAGCAACAGAGACAAAATGGATACTCAAGCTCCTCTGAAACAGCCTTCTGGGGTCTTGGTTAAAACTATGTTCAAAAACCTGTTTTAAACAAGGACTAAATACTTTGTATTTTAAATTTACAGGTCCCTGGCATAAACATATCACTATACACATCTTCCAAACAAGTAGCAAGTAGAATTTCGTTTAACCATGTGTGGTGTCATCTTCTACAAAGTCCTTGGCCATTTCTGCTGTGATCACATCAATATGACTAACCTGGTGGAACAAGAAGTACACAGTCATTACAGTATCTCCTACAGAATAAGACAGACTTAGTTGCGAAAGCTCCAGGACTCAGCAAGAGGCCTATAATCAATTTCTAATTTCCTTTAAAGAATATGACAAGGGACATCTGTGTATATTTAAGTTCTTTGTCAGAAAGGAGAGAACTTTTACCTAAAGACTGCAATATAACTAGAAATCCATCACTGAAATGAGACTGATTCACTTTGAACTCATTAAGTCTCAAATGCACAACTTGATAAGTTTCTCAGTGAACACCATAAATAAAAACTATTATTTACCTTGTTTCTGAATTTTACACCATAGAACTTGTCAGCTGACTCAAGCAGTTCAGGCCTAAAAGTTGTCGTAATAAACTGAGCATGTTCAGCTAGTTCCATAATCATATCTGTAAAAGACGACCAAAAAATCTTAGTGTAATCTTTTCAATGAAGCAGGACAGGTCTTCATGACCCAGGCAAAGGGTTTGTTATTCCTTATTCAAAATGAGGTTTTGGTTAATGAAACAAAACCCCCACAAATCAAGAGGATCCATACCAGGTTTTTAAGTATTATCATTAATTCCAGTATCAACTCTGACAAATCCAGTTACTCAAAATCAATGGGGTATTAAACTTCTATGATGAAAAACAGAGTAAACACATTTCCCACAGTACAATGAACTAAACGTTCATGTTAAAGATCAAACTACACTTCAAAACACAACTACTTCCAACAAACTCAAGTGTAGTAAGAAGACCCTTTAGCTGCAGTAGACAACACAGAGCTACTACCTAAAACCAAGTTCATGAAAGCTTCAGAAGGCACAAAGGTAAACTCTAACACACGTTGGGATACTCAAAAATGTGCCTTTATGATTAAAAGCTTTCATCTTAAATATCAAGGATGAGAGGACAGATTATCACCTTCAACCACACTGAAGATGACTAAAGGTAGATGAAGATGAATAAAGGCAGACAGTTACCTGAAACAGCTTTTCTGTGCTGAGCATCCAAGGCTTGGTCGATTTCATCAAACAAGTAAAATGGAGCTGGGTCACACTTCTGGATAGCAAATATCAGGGCTAGGGCCACTAAAGATTTCTGTCCACCTGAAAGTTGCTGCATTTCTCTCATTTCACCCTGTTTCCCTGTGAACGATACCTAAGAAAACAATGCAACAGCAAGATTATTCCAAAATACTGAACCACAACATCACTTGCTATGAAATAAACACAACCAGGTAACAATTGCCTTTAAAAAATAGTTATAAGGCAATCTAAACAAATACTCAAGAGTACCAAAACAAATATTTTCTTTACCCTTATGCCAACTCCAGTGAATTGGTCTACAGATGGAACACTGCTCTGAGATCCAGATCCCCTTTCACTCTCAGTGCTGCCTTCACCCTCATCCTGGGACTGACTGCCCTCCACATCTCCCTTCTTCATCACTAATGTGGCCTTGCCACCAGGGACTAACTTCTGGAATACTTCACTGAAATTTTTAGACACCTGAAAAAGAAACAGTCAATACACCACCTCATTTTTACATCGTGAAATCAAATGCAGAAACCCAGCTGTTTTTACATGATGACACTTGCTCAGTATCTGCAGAGATCCGCATTCATTCTTAAGCAGAAACGAGAAACACATGCTATACAGAGCTTGGTTCAAAACCACCTAAGCCAGCTGTTCTTGGTAGTATGAGAATTTATCCACCCTCCCCCCCAAAAAATTGTAGAATTCAAACATAAAACAGCAGCACAAGCAAGTGTGATTTATTTCAATAAACTCCACATGACATCTCCGTTAAGCAAATGACCTCTTAAAGAGAAGACTTCACACACTCTGTAGTTAAGAACCTTTGTTAACATTAGGAATTACTTTCACTAAATCTAGAGAATGGGTTTGGTGCTGTTTCAGACATTCTCCAGGACGGGCTGTATATAGTAAAAAGTTTTACCAGAAAGAAGTATTTAAGAGGTTTAAAGTAAAGCTAGAGTTGTAATATGAACAAGGCAAGCACCTATTTAAAATGCTAGCCTATTTCTTTTGAGGTCTGTGGGATTTTTTAAATATCAAGAGTTACAGGATACTGCCTTCTAATATTATAGAAGAGATGTACTTAATATCTTCTTCCCATATAACTGCTACAAAACAGGACAATTATATTTCAGCACCAATGTCTTTACAATTGTTGCGGTTTTGTTACCTGTTTGAAAGTCAGCTGAATAGCCTCATATTTCCTGAGCTCAAGGACATTCATCAGCTCCATGATGGATTTGTAGCCCCTGTCCAGTTCCTCTTGTCTTTTTATCAATTTTTCCTTCTGCTCTGAGAAATTCACAAACTGATCTAAAGCTTTTTTATTTACGTGACTGTATTTCTTCAGTTCTGTATTGCACTGCTCCAGTTTGCGGAATAACTGTAAATGGAAAATAGTAATACATCAAAGGGACTTCCAGTTCTGGCCACATTTGATGCTCACGATGTACGTACACTAGTACTTCAGGTCACAAAACATGGAACCAAGCACAACTTTTTACCTGCTTTAAACTTAAAGTCTGATACTTTTCAAAAGCCTCCTGTGGAAGTGAACCCAACTCTCGGATTTTCTTCATGCATTCCTCTTTCTTCTTGAGGAGCATGCCTTGCCTGTTAGTCATTTTTTCAAGTTCTTTTGTATCATGGTTGATAGCATCCATATGCTCCTTTTCCATGTTCTTCCAGCGTTCCATGCTCTTTTGAAGCTCTTTAATCCCTGCTTCTGTTTTGTCAATAGAATTATCCAGATCTGTGGTATTGGGTGAGAGCACAAAACGCCAAGTGGTAAGTCTTACATGCGTACATAAAATCAGCAATTATCCAGTCAAGTATTCATGAAACAAAAAGATTAGCTAACGAAAAATATCTATTAAGAAGTAGAAAGATAATTTTTTGACAAAAAGCTCTCTTTTCTTCCCATGAGTATATGGCTTTAAAAAAACCCCTAACATACTAAGGCCATGTTAGTCTGGAAGAGAAGCAAAATCAGTTTGAGCCATACAAATGCTATTTCGTATTTGACAGCAAGTTAGTTTTAGATAGTTTAGATAAAATTCAAGAACAACTACACAAGATCATGCTTGTATGAAGGTTGCTTCAAAAGTACTATGCCCTGAAGCCTGAATTCCGTTATCCCCATCACATACGTACTTAGTATTACAGCGTGCAACTGTAGACGCTTTATGAACAACAAGCACAAAATCTTATTTCACTGATCTTTTGGAGTAAGTTCCAAAAAACTGGTACACACTATGTAACCACTGCAGCATTACTGGAATTTAATGATTACTTCTCATCCTGTGGTCTTTGTCTACAGCAAATATGGGGGGGGGTGAACTTCCAAAACCCTGAAGAGCTTCCTTAAAAAACAAACAACAAAAAAAACCCCAAAACCCTAAACTAACAACAAGCAAACAAACAAAATAAACCCACAACAAACCACAAACAAACAAAAAAGGGATGTTACCAACCATCTGACCGTGCCAGCGTGTCTTTCACTCGTTTGTTGATAGCCTCAAGTTCCGATGTCGTGGCAGTAAGTACCGTGCCACCTTCTGTTTCTCGAAGTTCATTCAGTTCCTATAGGATAAAGTACATATCACCAGGCTTCAGCATGGAGGGGAACAAAAGTGTAAGCCAGACAAACAAGTTACCTTCTGATACTCTACATATAACTGTTTTAATTATCTCAGTACAGTTTTAAAGAACAGTTAGATTTTCAAACAAATCTCTGTCAAAAAAGTCATATCTAAAACACTGAAATCTAAGTAAAACACTCAGGTTATATGCAGGGATGCAAAACCCATGACAGATAACACAAATTATTAAGTTAGAGCCCTGTAAAAAACAAAATACAGACCGCAAAAATACTTTTAAGAGAAAATCCTTACTTGTTCCACTTGGTCTAAGCGTTTTCTCAGATTTTCATTGAGATATGTTTCAACTCTTGTGATAATGCCTTCTAGTTTAATTCTCTCATTCAAAAGCTGTCTGTTTTCCTGGGGGGGGAAAAAAAAAGTATTCATTGCCTTAACTGAATCCTAAACAGCTATTTTTAACTTGTAATTAAAAATAATAAAAATGAGGACTCTTCACACAATACTATGCATTAAAATATCCCAGAACTCTTTAGATTGTTGCTCTGATTTTAACAAGTAAAAAGAACCAAATGGTATTTTTGCTGCTGTCTAGTGTAAAAGTCAACCACACAAGTCAGCAAATTTCTTAAACTGTATTAGCATCTGGATCCCACTCCTAAATTCAGAAAAGCTTTAGAGTAATATATAGCATACTTACATAGTATACTTTAGTATTTTTTCAACATGAGTGTCATTTGTCTCATCTACACATGCTTAAAGTCACTATTCTGTTTTGCCACACTGTGCATCATTCATTTCAGCTATCTACTTGTATTTATCATTGCAAAGGCCAAGAGCAGGAGCAAGGAAACTGATGATTCCACCACAGTTGCCACAATTCTCACCCAGCATTTGAGAAAACCATGCAAATAGGCTTTGCGGATGAGAAATTTCCAAACATGCCTACCTATTACTGATGGAACACTGATTACAACATAGTGCTAAGTGACTTTTCATACAAAAAGACAAAAATAAATTTATCGGGAATAAAGGTACTGCATTTAACGGCAAGACATTTTCATTTCCTTACTTGCTGTAGTTGTCGAATTTCGTCATTAAGAGCATCCACACGTTTCTGATCTTCCAGACTGAGCTGAGACAACAAATCAGTCCCCAGTTCTGCTTTTAATGATTCTCTAGTTGACTCCATGGCATGTAAACTTGCCTCCAAGCTCTGCAAACTGCGTTGCTATGGAAGAGATATTAGACAGAATTGTTTCTCAATCTGTAGATTTATGTGAGTATCACTTCTCTGTTCACATGAACATTTTTGTGACTGCTCTAGTCATTGCTTCGTATTAGGATGTTAATCAGGAAAGCATGCAAGTTTATCAGTAATATTAATTAAACAATCTATATAAAACCGGTAACAGATTTAAATATCCCCATACAATACCTTCGGCATAAATGTCTTCTCAGACTGCTGCCTTTTCTCCTTCAGCATTTTCATCTCTGACAAAATGCTGTCTCGAGAGGCTTTGAACTTTCTCTGCTGTGTCTCAATTTGCTGCATTTGGTTCATTAGCTGGTCAATCTCATTATTAATCCATACCATGGGCTAAGGAAAACTCTGTCCTTGCATTAAGACATTTTATAGCTACTAGTACCTTCAACTCTTATTCTGTTTGGCACATTCAGTTGCCATCAAAACAAAACAAACAAAACCCACAAAAACAACCAACCAAACAAAACCTCAAACAAACAAAAAAAACCCCCGAAACTGTTCAAAGCCAAAATTTTCTGTTGTACAGGAGAAATCAAGAACCATCCAAAGTAACTGAGCACCCTTCTCAAGACCAAGAAATGAGGAAAGCTTCATTTAGCTGATAGTTTTACCACGTGGCATTCGGAAGAACACAGGGATGCATTTGAACTTGTAAGGAAAACTCAGATCTTATAAAATACAGAAAAGTAGACGCCTACATTTAAAAGTAAATATTAGAAAAATACAATTATCCCCTACTCAATTCTGAGGCAAAAAGTGTCATTTGTTTACACTAATATTGATATAATGGCTTAAGCCATGGTGCAGAGCTCACAGAAGTCGCTTTTAATTAACGTCAAACTGTTCGCATCACGTTACCCTTACTACAATGTATATTTTAATATGACGATCAACGTAAATTCCCTAAAAACTGAGTAATTCACCTAAGAAGAGGTTACAGTAAAACACTTCATTACATACTTACAACGTTTTGGGATAACTGAATGAGCTACAGAGCAGGAAGTTAGTGGGAATAGATATTTTACTTGCAAAACAACTGAGGTCTGTTTGCATTATGTTCTGCAAGTTACTGGCAGACTGCAGTAAGAGCTCCCATTACAGTCACTGATCTACCACAGCTGAAGGGTGTGTCACAGAGCAGCCCACCTACATCCCCTATAAAACCTTCCTCAAACAGAAACCCAGACCTAACAGTTTTGATTTAAATGATAGCAAGAAAGATTCCATTTCCTCCTTGGGCAGCCTGTTCCAATGTCTAACCACTCTCTCAGTAATTTTTCCTAATATCCAACCTAAACCTCCCCTAGCGCAATTTCAGCCTGTTTCCTCTTGTCCTACCACTAGTCACCTCTGAGAAGAGACCAACACCCACCTCAATACAACCTCCCTTCAAGTAGCTGTAGGGAGCAGTACAGTCTCCTCTCAGCCTCCTCTTCTCTAGACTAAACAATCCTAGATCCTTCAGGCACTCCTCGTGAGACATTTTCTCCAGGTCCTTTACCAGCTTCATTGCCTTTCTCTGAACTCACTCCAGCACCTCAATGTCTTTTTCATACTGTGGCTCCCAAAACTGAAGCCAGTACTCAAGCTGTGGCCTCACCAGTGCTGAGTACAGGGGCATGATCACTTCTCTACACCTGCTGGACACACTGGTTTTGATACAGGCCAGGATGCCACTGGCACACTGCTGGCTCATGTTCAGCCAGATGTCCACCAGCAGCCCAAGATCATTTTCTGCCAGGCAGCTTTCCAGCCACTCCTCCCCAGGCCTGTAGCATTGCCCAGGGTTGTTGTGACCGAAGTGCAGGACCCAGCACTTCTCAATGGTATGAGGTTTAACATTGGCCCATTGATTCAACTTGTCCAGATCCCTCTGCAGAGCCTCCCTAACCTCATGTAAAGCTAGTTGGCAAATGCAGCCTATTAAGTCACCTTCAACAGATCACTTCAACATTCTTCTACTGACTACACAAGACAAAGGTACACACTTCAAAAATGTTGCTAATCAGCTGTGGATCTAAGCATAGGCTTCAGTGTTTTGCTTATCTGCTGCCTGAAAAACATCTCTAATGCACTGCTGAAAAAAAAAAAAAAAAGTTCTGTTAAAAGGACAAAATCACCTGGATAATGGAGGAAAAATAAATAAATTATAAACCTTCCTTGCCTATGAATTTTAGATATTGGATCATAAAAGGACACTGTAGCATTAAAGAGGTTAAGAAAAAGGTGACAGTTAATTGAATATTTGTACAAAGACACTGAAAAGACTGGGACTGTCAAGCAACTCAGAGCTCAATTAGAATATAATGCTCTCCCATCTCCTCCCCACAGCCCAAGTGGACAATGTAAATAATACACCAATTCAGGACACAAGTACTAAAAATACAGCATGAGTCAGAAGAAGCAGTGAAGATTAAGACAGATAACAGTAATATCTGGTTATACCAGTTACTACTACAACATCTAAAAGGAATAGAAAGCCTCATAATTAAGAGCTAACCTCATCCTTAAGCTTTAAGGATCAAGATAAAAAACAGGGACAGATCACTGAAGCTCCTTTTTCCAGACACCTACAGTGCCAGCCACTCTCTGAAGCAAATTAATGGCCAAGGGGTGCTTCAACTACTATTCTTCAGTCAAGTTTCTCCAGTATGTTAGTCTTACAAAAAAATCTACAGATGGTTAGAAACTGTTTCTTAACCAGATGCATTGATCCAAACACGAATTTTAAGAAGTATGCAATTCAGACACACAAAAATAGATGTGTTTCAAAAATCTGTTGTTTTCACTGGTTGTACATCCAATTTTCACATGCAGGAGTTCTGTCTCTGTTTTACCCTTGATTTCTTTGTTACTAAAATGCCTAAAATAACATCTCAAACGAGGATGCATAAGCAACAGTCCCAAAAAACCCCACAGCTACTATGTGACATTAACAGAAGTTAGTCTCCTGGTTTTTATCTATTACCATATCTACAAAACAAAAGCTGTGTCATCACACCACCTTTCCCAAAGATCAACAAAAGGATATTTTCAATGTTTCTGCGCAAGTTTTCATTGAGTTTTGCTTCAAGTTCACCAAGTTCTTCTTCTGCCTTTCTAACATCTTTTTGCAATTCAAGCCGAGACTTCCGTGTGTCGTAATAACCTCCAGTCAAAGCACCACGATGGCTGACTTGATCACCTAAGAGCGTAACCGAATGAGACTAAACACTGCACACTATATGCTCTCCAGAATGTTCTGGGCACTTTCTACAATACAATTCAGCAGGTTAACTAGAACATTTCAACTAACCTACAGAAGAATGAGAATCAGACATCACATGTGTATGCTTATAGTAATTACAGAAATGTTTATTTCTGTATCCAATTTAAAGTGCATTTCCTTTCTCAAGGCCAACACAGACTGCTAAGCAGTCTCCTTTAAGCATTAGCTAATTTTGTTGTTTTTTAATTAACTTCTGAAATCATGCGGCTTGAAGGAAAAAAATACTTTTATTAAGGGAAAAATGCAAATGCCGACCACTACCAGTTTAGAAAAAAAAAATAAATCTCAGATCTTCTGTGAGGGAGGAAACAAAAGAGAGGCTGAGTAATTAGCAGCATCTGTGGCTTACAGAGGACACTGTTACTGAAAAATTAATCATTTCCTCCTCAGACATCCTTAGGAAGTTTTTCAGATTGACTTCAGGAGATGAAAAGGACAGCAATAAGCCTGAAGGGAATCTGTCCTCTGGGAACATGCAATTAATGAGAGATATCAGTTATTTCAGGGAACATAACACGTAAATATGTCTAGTATGCAGAAGAATTCACCTTGCACTTATCAGTAAATTGAAGTTATATATTCACACTCTAGATACTGGTTCAGGTTTGTGGAAAACACCATAAATACACCAGGAAAACAAATGTATGATAAATTGGATAAAAAAAAACCCCAACCCTGGATGAATACAAACCTGATCTGCTTTCAAATTCTCAGGATGGAGATACATAGCTACTAACTTTTAGATCATAAAAAAATTCGCTATGTGTGAAGAAATCATTTATTTTTAAGCAGTGTATTTATCCAAGTGCAACCCTGTACATCTCAGTCAAGTATGCTATTACTTAAAATGGTCTTATTTCGACAAGAGTAACAGACCAGGCTTAGTGAGCCTGACATTCCAGGGTTCCCATTTACATTACATAGTTTATAAAAACTGCAACATTTACCTTCCAGAGTAATACAATCCATAGTGAAAGCTCTGGCCAGCTGCGTAGATACTTCCATGCTACGACAAATTAGAGTCTTTCCAAAAACGTGTTTGAAAGCTTTGTCGAATCTTGGATTGTATCTCAGTTTACTGATCATAGGAATGGCATCCTGAAATGACAGTGATTTTAATAAGAACATATTGATACAAATATAGCAAGTATATAGCAACTAATTAATACACAGGATTCAAGAGAGGACCTGGGTAAAAGAAACTACCATCAGGAGGGAAAATAAAACACACTCTGGCCTTGTAACAAGAATTTCTAAAAGTTTTGCAGATCTCCAATTCACTGAGTATTAACATTGGCTTCACAATCATTAGAATTCCAGAATGCAGACTTCTTGAGCTGGGTATATCATTATTTACATTCAAGATCATCAAACCCTGAACTCAGAAGTACAATATTTTCAGTGATACCTTGGAAATAAGCAGCTGTCAATTAGTAGAAGGATGACACATTGACTGAACGTTCCTAAGACAAACACATAAACACTGTATGGAAATCAAGGGCAAGATTTTGCAATTTTAGCTTTTAACAGTTAGGCTTGAGGCTTAAGTCAATTAACAGCCTGCCAGGAATCTCATTTGGGTATTAAAGTGCTACTCAAACAAGTTGAGTAAGTACCATAAAATGGCAGTAAATTTTTTTCCTCAAAACAATTATTCCTTTATGTAGAGAGCCGGACACAAACATGTAACACAGTTTTACTAGTAAAGCTCTCCCAGAATAAGCACACAAGAAAAAATATAAAGGAAACTGTCGTGACTTCTAATGCTTATCTGAGGAACAAAGGAAAAAAAACCAAACTATTTTTAAAGAACTTATTCTACCATGACGATTGTAGGAAGTAGTTAATAAATATTTACACAAATAATTCATGACTAATATTTCAAGTAAAAGCAGATACTTTCTTGAAATGTATTTCAGAACTACTTTTTAAATGGTAGTCACTGAAGGTTTATTTATGCTTTTTTAAATATAAAATACAATTAATTTCCAATAGCTTTGAGTAATTGTCCATGGCTGTAACACGTAACACAGCTCTTCGGCTTTTGTTCATTCCAGAATTGCCAGCTTAACTCCAGTAATTCTGGCAATACTCGATTACCAGCTTACAATAAAATTCTCATTATTTTTAGTATTTACTTCCCCTTACAAGTAAACTTTAAAGGGTGAATACCTGGTAGGAAAGTAATTTATTGCTACATTGTTTTTATGTTGAAAAGCATACATTAGAAGTAATATTTAATTGCAGACATGCAAGGAGAAAGCAAGGGGTGGGCAATAAGCAATATACACAAACAATTCCAAATGTGACGCTTTGTAATTATGAAGTAGAGGAAGGTTCAAAAAGAACTTGAACTCACATTAGTTTCGGGATAAGCAGTATCTCTAACATCCAGCTTGTTCAGAGGGAGAAAAGTAACTTCTCCAGGAAGGTTCATTTTGTTAAATTCCATCAGGATCTTTGTACTGACCTCATCAGAATCCACAATGTGGTAAAACAACCTAATTCATAAGACCAACAGATAAGCAAAACTTTACTGTGCTAAAAGCACTAGCTGATTTGAGTGGGAACGGTAAGCCTGCAGGCATTGTTAAGTAACATATCAACACAGAGATACAAGTCTGTGCCTTAGAATAACATTCACTTACATTAAAATGGAATCGGCCAAGAATTTTACATTCCACCCTCCAGTCACAAAAGCAGCTCATTATGTGTACGGTGTCACTGTGTACACAGCCTTTTCTCATCCAGCTGCAAACCTCTGTCCTCCATACCATTTCAATATACAATACTCAGCCCTCTTTGCAAAGATGTACAGTTTGCATCTGATGCCTCTATGCAATGAACAGAAAACACAAGCATCTCCCTACACACACTGTGACTAGCATCAGAGGGCTTGAAATAAGTCGTCTGTTTTTTGCAAGCTGAAGTACAGCGTGCTTGTTACTGCTTCTTCCAAACTATGAAGCATAACGGGATTCAGAGAAAACTGTGAAGTACTTTGAAGAGACCCCTTGTTCACACAGACACAGACGTTGCAGATGACGGACTGCGTTTCAAACTGTGGTAGCATCGAAATTTCTGTGTGATGATTTGCAAGATCAAGTCACTGTCTGCTTTTCTGCCCTCATGTCACTACTGATATTTCATTAGAACAAGAATTTGTATGACAACTCATCAATTCCAACAGCGGACTGATCACACTAAAACCATTTAAATTCCCTTGAAGTGTCAGATGCTGCAGGAAGGGGTGGACCACCCAATAGGCACCTACTTCTACAACACAGATTACACACAGACCATTAAAACTCAACACCTTCTCAGATAGCTTTTAAATAACAGATGTTGAGTTTAGAAACCATCCTCACCCATGAGATTTGCAAGTGTAAGTGAAATAATTCTTACTGTCATCATTGAAACACCATCACTACTGATACAGAAGATGACAACCACTTTATTCAATATAGCTCAGTCTCACCACCAATCCTGGGGTCTGCAGCCTTTCTGTGGGGTCGGTCTGGTTTTGGTTTAGGGTTTTTTAGACATGACCAATAGCAGCTAGGACTAATTTTTAAACAGACAAAATTCTTCTTCGTTCCTTCTTAAAGAACAAGCAGTTTGATATCAGGTTCTATATAAGGCACTTTCACATAAAAATGGACAAGAGGTCAAATTAAAAAAACCCTTTTTAGTAGCAGCTGGCAACAACTAAGTTGTGACATCACACCTGCTTATACTTCTGTAACACTGAAGAGCATGTAAATTACCTGTTCCCTGCAGTAACTTCAACACAGGTGTAGAAAGCTGGTTCGCATTCGAAGTTATTCATCACAATTCCATGATAGCCATTCAGAACATGCTGGTTTATGCCTTTTCGACGGAAGTGCTCCAATACTTTGTTTATGCTGTCTATACCATTCAAAATGGCCTGTTAAAACAACTCATTATTGTACTCTAATTAAAAGATGCAGAAGTAATATACATTTTACCTTTAACTTTGTGAAAATTGTAACTTTCTTGCCAAGCTCCTGTTAACACCCTACAGCTCTAACAGAAGATACCTAAATATTTGAGTACACCATTTTCTAGGGTTTGTTGGTTTGGGTTCTTTTCCATCAGAAAGGTATCAGAAAGCATTTTAGAAGTACTCCATTTCTACCTGGTCTCCTTATTATTATCTTGAGATTACAGAATTAATTTCCAAGTAGTTCTAGAGCTGTAATTCAGCTTATAAATAATTTGTCCATCTTAATTACAACAGTGAGACCATAACCAAAAGAACTAACTGTCCTATCTTTCAGACACGACTATGACTTCTCCTTTAAGAATGAGAAGAAAAAGTTCCCACAAGGAGTTCTCAAATGCAAGGTATCTTACCTTTCCTGTTGCTGCTCTGAGAAGCTGCTGTTTTTTTTCTAAATCCTCACGCTTTGCAGCAAGAGCTTGTTGTTCTGCATTCTCTTCTCTCCATAGATAACTACAGAACAAAAATAATTGAAGTATTTCAAGCACAAGTGAAATCTGAAGATTTATTTTTATTATTATTCTCAAAACCTGCTAATCTAACAGGAAGGTGAAGTGCAGTTCATACATGGCTATATTTTAAAAACATACCTACATGCCATGTTATCAACTACACAGTTGGGGTTCTTCACATTAAGTGAGATTCAGACATATTTCAATTAACTACTAACTTTCTTTCGCTCTGTAGTTCATCCTTTTTATTTTTCACTTCATAGTACTTTCTGTCCAGTTCTTCAACACGAGCCTTCACTTCATTAAGATCCTGGTCCAGTTTCTAAGGCAAACAAAAGAACAGTATAAAAGCACATTGTTCAATAATAAATTACTACTTAAACTTCAGAAACAATTCCTCTAAGTGTTGTAACCAACATAAAACAAACTGCAAAAGCACTAAGAATAAATACATCTTGATAAATCAGCAGTAACAGGGAAGTTACCAAGTAGACTGCAAGGCAGGCACCGAGTTGAACTGTGCCTCCAGGTAATTACAGTGAAATGGTTCACTATAAATCATGGTTAAGAAACTATAACTATCATATACATAACTATGTGTAATCATGCTCAGAGATAACATTCATGATAAGAATGTTCATACTAGTCTTGTGGATTATACCATATTACTATTAGTCAAAAATCGTGGCTGGCTTGCTCTCCTGCTCTCTGTACTACAGCTGCTGTCAAGAGTGTGCTGTTTGAGCCAATGCACAGACCTCCCCCCTTGCTCATTTAACACAACATTTTAAAAGCAGCTCAGGGCTAGCACTCGGGTAACGTTTTCACAGTTACCCCTGTACAGGACTAGCTGTGTTCTCAAAACATAGCCAAGATTTTCCAACCAACTTTGCAAGCTCTCCACCACATTCATTCTAGATACCTCCGCTTTGAACAATAAAAAGCAACACAACTCAAAATAAGCATAAATCAAACTTCCTTAAGGAAAAAAAAAAAGAAAACCAAGACATACTTATAAAAGGAAACAAAGACCACCTCAAATTTAACCTCTTCAATTCTACAGAAATCCCACTGAGCAGTATAATACAGTTACAGTCAGTGGTAAATGCCATCGCTTTCACTCACCAACTCAGAACTGTTACTTTGCTAACACGGGCTTCACTCAAGCAGTATTTAGCAGAACACCATCATCTTTGTACAGCTACATTCCTAGATTCTGTCACACTGAACCCCGACTTCCATAGATGTATGACACAAAGACTAACACCACTGTCTATCAGCACGTGCAAGGTAGCAGCATTGTCACTGGATGCTCTCCCACTCTAAGTGGGGAGATTTTCACATCTGTGGCTCCTATCAGTAGCGTTATTTTTGGACTGTACTGCTGCATTTATAGTGCAAGCACTGTTTCTGAATGGAAATTAAAATCTAGAAGTTATCCAGATAATTCCGCAACAGACTAATCTTCTAACATGGATAGGGACACAACTTCTAACCAGCTGTAATTGTGGCGCATAATGCTGGCAGCAGTTTAAAAGATCCCCTGTTTACGGAAAATAAGAAGAGTGAAAACAACCAACACAGATCTCTACAAAAATGTAACAAATTATTACCTATATGAAACAGTCACGCTCAACATACAGAGGAACAAGGCAGATCTACGTCTCTTCTTGAAAACTCAGGCCAAACACTTTGTAGAAAGTAGCAGAAAAGTCAGCATATAGAGCAAAATTAGATTTTAAACTCCAAAGGGATTTTAGAGCTTATCTGCAGATATTAAATATTTAGGAACATATTTTTTAAAGACCACACCCAATCAGAAAGTCTCATCTTCCTTATAAATGCACACTAAAGTCTAGTTGTCCAAGACTAGACTGTTTAATCTTTATCTTAAAAACACTAAGAAGTAATAAACTGAAAACTTACGCTGTACTGTTCCAAGTTTTTCTCCTTGTTTGCCTCTGTATCCTCTAAATCCTTGTGTATAGCTGCAATCTGCCGCTTCTTGTCATTGATGGCTTGATCTAAAGACTTCAGTTCTTTCTTTATCCACTTATCTCTTTCTTCTTTGGAAGTAAACTGGCTTCCTCGACCTTGTTTGGCATAGAGATCTGTTCTTTCCTGCGTAGCCTGTGCAAGTCTATTTTAAGAAGAGAAAGAAATTTTGAATTTATTAAGAGCAAGCATTAAGAATTACCACAAGAATTTTCAAAGTATCATATTAAATCAAGCTCTAAATTTTAAGCACCAAATAAGTAACAAAAATAAAAGGACCATGTTATAAACCATAAAGTTACCCAGAAGGCCTCACAACAAGTGAACAAGAGCCCAGAAGAGTGGTTAATCTTAAGAATTAACTTCACCAAATACTGTTTTCCCCCAACAATAAGAGACTTTTTTCACAGACCATCTGTAAGTACATATAGCTACCCTGTTCTCAAGCAACAAATACAACTCTGAGTTAATTACACATATGGACTGTATTGATAGTATCTTGGATTATTTTGTTGTTGTTGTTTTGGTGTTTTTTTCCCCAATGCTTAAACTCCCCAATGTAGAATATCACAGACCTAGCAATTCCCCTCTCTTCTTTTTCTTTTACACTGTTGAATTTCGGTTCAGTTTCTGCTAATTCTTTCTGCTTCTCCTCAATTTTCTCAAGAAGCTTTTGCCTCTCTTTCAACAGTCTTTTCTGAAAGTCAAACAAAGCAGTATTTAAAGTTAGATAGTATCAGGAACTGTATTATTAGTAAATACACACTTCTCAAGAACAGTTCAATTGGAAGATCAAAAGAAGCCATATTGTATATCTGTTACTAGACTGTTTCAACATTTAACTGGAGTGAATTCAGTTCCAATCAGGACAGCAAAGAGGGATGAAAGGAAGCATTCTCAAGAAGCTAAACTATGCAAGCAAGGAAGAACTGTATGGGCCAAACAACCAAATTCAAATTAGTGCTAGGAATAAAACCCTCCATCCTAATACTTGCAGAAATTAAGATCAAGAGAATTACAGGTGCTTGATTTTGCAACATGCAGAATGATAAGGATCATAACAAAGGAGTCTATGTTTACACACTAAACACAGCACAGAAAACCAAGATAAACTGTCCAGCAAACCTTAGAAAATAAAGGTCACAGTCTAAACCCAAAACTTCAGTGTGCAAGTATATTACCTGGTGTCAATGACATTTTAAGACTTTGCCACCATTACGTACCCTTTGTTCACTGTTGCCAGCTAATTCATCCTGCAGGTCTTTAGCCTTCAACTCTAATTTAGTCCTCTGTTTAATTTGTTCCTGTCTCTCAGCACTAAGTTGTTCTTTCTCTTCTTTCATTGCTGAGATCTTTGTCTTCAGTTCTCGAACTTGCCGTTCTATTTCCTATGCAAATTTAAGTACACAGTATCTTAAACACCGCATGTACATTTCCATATCTATCAAACCCCACAAGACTGTTATTACATAGATCAAAATACACTAAAAGTGTGGAAAATTTATGTTTCCAAACAGGATGAAAGCATAAAATAGAATTTTAAATGGTTTTAGAACCCATCCCCCAAAACAAACAAACCAACCCAAAAGCAAAATACACCTCTGGAGAGCCCTTGTTAAAAATATATTTACCTCCATTTTATCTCTAGCATCTTGTTGTGCATCTCTCAGTTGCCTGGATTTCTCCCCACTTGTCTCTCGTTTTGCAGAAAGCTGTAAGAAAACACCAACAATAGCTTAAGGAGCAAGACTTTGTTTAGTAGTAAATCCAGAAAGAAAATAGTTTGTTAAATTAGTGAAGAACATTGACCTGATTTTATCACAGAACACAAGACGACACTGGCAAAAAGCAAATCAATGACTCATGTTGTATTTTGTATTAGCCAAGATATTTTACCTCATCAAGCTTAGCTCTGGTTTCATTAAGCTCCTGGTTATAAATGGTGTATTCTAATGCTCTCCTCATTTTATCCCATTTCTGGTACTGAGCCAGCTCTTCTTTCTCCTCTTCTAGGGTATGCAGTCGCTCTTCAATGTATTTCAACAACTCATTGATCTTCTCTCGCTTGCCCTCTTTAGAAAAGATGACAAGATTGATGTTCAATTAACATTGTAATACATTCTCACACCTTTAAAGCTACTGAATCTCCTCCAGTGATTAACTATGTCAACTGTCATGAAATGTAAAAAGGAGAATCCACACCCAGAAGTTCTCCAGAAAAACATCCTAACAGCAGAACTGTTGATACTAGTTACATAAGGCAACATAAGCATGTACTCTGTTGGCTCACACACTTAAAATAGACTATACTACATAAACTTTAGTGTTTGCATAGCAGTAAAGACCCTGATTTTTGGATCACTGCCAGCTGACATTACTCGTGTTTTGAATAGCAATAATATCCCTACTAGCATAGCTAAACAGTTTTATTACTAAAAGCACAGATGAAGTCACTAGTTAAACCTTTTTAGATATCTAAAATTCAAGGAGAAAATACAACATGCTCATTTTACATACCATAAGTAAAATCTATCTAGCAATTAGTTAGCTTCACTGAAAATGGCACAAACCTTTAGTTAGCAGAATTACTGTGGCAATTTAATTTCTTGAACTCTCTTTACCTGTTTCTTTCATTAGTGAAATACTCTCTTCTTTACGTTCATCATATACTCTGGTACCAGCTACTTCTCTTAGTAACTTCAGTCTTTGAGAGTCAGGAGCTGTGGCCATCTGGTTGATCTGAAAAATCAAGACCTAGGATTTCAATAGCCTGCTCTGGATGTATGGCTAAACATAACAGATCACAGGCTGCACTTTTTCTGCTGTGCCTGCTTGCCTGAGGTTTTGGAAGGAAGATTCAGATACCTACTGTATACCATACCACTTTTTTTGAGACAATTACTTCAGGATAGCAAATATTCTGCTTGCAATTAATTCTGTTAGCTTTCAAATGATACTGGTTATTGCTAAAACGCAAGGTATTAGTATTACATAAACTTAAGAAACTATTACCCGCTCAAAATTATGTTTAGAGAAACTCAGGACTGGGCTTTTAACTCCTCATGCCAAACCAAACATACCTCCATAAAAATCACACCAAAATGTAGGGGTTAAATCTTAGAATAATTCAAGTCATGAAACGCTCATTAAGACAACATTGAATCAGTCATACAATTATACCCAATGTAAAACTCACTCTCCTTCCACAGAATTTCGGTGGTTGCATGCTTTTATAAGAAGGTATCTGTTTCTAATTTGTATTATATTAAAACCAGTGTGTCTATTTCGGCCATAAGAGCAATGTGAAAATACTAAAAACAAGTGACTTTGCAGCTGATGTTGTTCATTCCAAATACGTACACTCAGCTGTATAGGAAAAATTATCTTGATAAACATCTGAGAGACTGTACCGCTGGGTCAGCATATCCTTCATTCCCCTTTTAAGTGTGCCTTTCAGTAATCTTTTGAAGCTTGGGTCTTGGGAGACCAGTTAATACAGGCCATGCTGTGAGCCCTTTCCTTGCCTCCTGTTCACTTCTGGTGCTTCCACATGTTTCCATTCATCCTCCATTGACAGTACTTTTAGCCTCTTAAAATTCCCTACAATTACTTTACTGCCTTATTTTAAGGAGCAGAAATCTATGAGTTTATACTGAAACAGTCACATGAATTAAGTTTGCTTTGTATTTAAGCATACAGTAAAGCACGGGGTTGCAAAGACTACCGTGGAAAGAGACTTTTCTAAATATCAACATTACAGACAGTAGAACTTATTTTCTTAAAATCAACATAAATAAACAAGAATAATTGCAAAAGCAACATCTACAAGAACTGTTTCAAACTAAAATGGATTTCGGTTTTGGTTTACTTCTGCCATAACTGAACTAAGTTTGGTGTCCAGGAAACATGATACTCTTCTGCTAGTGATTTCTTAGCCTTTGTGAAAAATACTCTTACCTTTCCTTGTTTGACAATATAGTAGGGATTACTGCGAGAAAATCCAGCACTTTCAAGAAGATTCATTACATCATTTTTCCTGAAATGTTATTGAAAGTCTATTAAAAAAACACTTTCAGTAAAAGTGACAGCTATAAAAATTCATTGAAGTACTACAACTATACATCACATACTATAATCACTGTGTGCAACGCATGCTGTTTGCAGAAGCTTCTTTATTTAATAGCCAATTCTAAAATGAAATGAGAACAAAAATGGAAAATATCTAAAATACTCTAGTGTTGGAAAGAGGTAAAGCAAGAAGCACCGCTAATCAAAGAGGAGGGAAATACAGGTAAAGATCCCAAGGAAGGACATGAAACAACCTAAAGTCTAGTAATTCTTCTGTTTAAAAAAAACCCTGCGAGAAATACTATATAAGCAGTTAAACATCATAGCAATGAATGGATTAAACTGTAAATGCAAAGTCTGTTGTCTATTGCACAAAGACTGATGCCCTTGTTGTCAAATTACTGGTATTCAGTATTACACAAGAGAATTAATTCATTTCAGGCTAGAGATTCAAGTGTTCAGCTTGACTAGAGAATTTTACAGAAAAACTGCTAGTCTCATTCAGCTAACGAAAAGAAGTACCTACGTCACCATTTTCTTGTCTAAGAAATATTGGTCCTTCTTAGCTCCAATGACTCTGCGAAGCGAGACTTCCTCTTTATCAATCTTAAGAAAACAAAACCAAATAAATTTAACTGCTTGCCATAGTTACATATAACTAATCCAGAGTACTTACAGCACTTTTACCAGAACTGACTCATAAGCAGTTACCTACTGAAACTTAAGAGTATAATACTGTAAGACTTTTAATAATGTAAGTAGTAATAATGTAGTTACAATACAATAATATAATACTATTACTCAAGTCTGAAATGATCATTTATTTCTGAAGCAGTGTATTCAACTTACCGGTAACCTGTTGTCCGAATTGTCAAAAATAATTTCCACAAATGCTGAAATAACACGAGGACCTGTACCTTCCTAGGAAATGAGACATTTTGGTTAGATAATTCCAACCTTAGAGGGATTTTGAGCTTGTTCGTCTCCCCTTTTTCCTGACAATCCCACTTCCCCTTTCCTTTCAAGGATCTGAGAGTCCAAACCTGTAAGATCCAGCACATATTTTTATTTCACCAGTGTGCATTACCAGCATAATGTATTACTTTGTAATAAATTCCCTTTTGCTAAAGGGAAATAAAAATTGTTTAAGGATGCTTTCAAAATAATTGGCTTAAAATATCTACAGCCCAGCAATTTACCATTTTTGTAGTAACGTTCCAATGCATTATCTTATTCTTTAGTCGTGTTGTTATACACCTTCACTTACATGCAACAAAGCCAGTCTCTGCTCTGGGCGAAGATGACTAAACTCATCACTGAGGACAAACTGAATTGCTGTAATAGAACAGTAAAGAAAAGGAAGATTTATTCTTTCCTTTAGGGAGCTATGCAGCACTTTCTTTACCTCAAAACATACTGGTTTACTATTGCATAGTACAGTCATGCCATTGCCAGTATCTTAGAACGTTTCTTCATTAAAAACCTTAACCTGATGGATTTTTATCACTCAGTCTGCTGTACACTAGAATTTCTCTGAAGAACTTTCATTGTCTCCACCTTACTGCATAAGCATTAGCAATGCCGCCCAAGTAAGGATTAATGAGCTTTCCTCTACAAATACCCAGCACACAAGCCAGATTAAAAATATTGCTAAAATGCTTAACACTTGACAATTTATACAGACTACCATCTCAAAGGCCACCAACACCTTTAACTAGCATCTTTGCTCCTCCATTGATGCTTCCACCCCAGAACTCCCCCCCATAACCATACATTAAAAGGCTGTATAAGATATGCCTCACTGCTGTGGAACCAACTTAGAATTTGGCCACTAAGAATGTCTACATCAAATGCAAATATCACAGTCAGCTTTTAAGGTGGGTGACTTTTAGAATCGGTTTCCTCATGCAAGTACTTTTTTTGCCATTTAAAAGTCTTAGTCTGTTAGTAAAAAAATGAAGATAAGTATTAAACAAGTGCACTGAGATCTGCCTTTCATCATTGTCAAGTAATTAATTACCAATCTGCCACTCCTTGCTGAGGAGGAACATTTGGTAAACCACCTTCTGACAAAAACAAAGAAACCTGGTGTCATCAGCATCCCTATGCTATTATATTAAGAAATCCAAGCTTACCATAAAAAAAGTTGCTTTTTCCAGATCCATTTCTTCCCACTGAAATTTAAGACACAAAGCATAATCTCAAACTGACATATGTTAACACAGCAATGTACATTACATGCTGCATATAAATACTCAAGAACATAACCCAAATATAACAGAGCCAAACAAGAATCTCAAGAGAATGAAGCAAACTTAGTCATTGTCTGAGAAAGAGAGCAGTCCTTACCCCACTCAAGCCAATCACCATTGCTTACAAACACTATTCCAAAACAAGAATGTTAGAACTAATTTTATTTATTCCCATCCTTTTAGTTTTAATACTGATCTACTGGTGGGATAAAGCCAGTAGACATAAGTCCAATTCTTCTGGTCCCAGAATCCATTTTTGATATGTAACCAAAGGAAATCACTTGCCTTACATTCAGGCTGACTCTGTGAACTTCAAGGAGCATGAACTTCTGAATACTCCACTTGCTAATTCAGCAATGTTTTGTTTTAATTGAAAAGACTGGAAGAAGTACTATTTCTATTTAAAAAAAATAAAGGTCTAAGAGCACTGCACTATTCTAAAAGAGCAATCTGTGTTTCTTCCGTGTTTCAGCAAGGCTCAGTGTCTTAAGACCAGCACCTACTGCATTCACTTCAAACTGTTTGCTTCCCAGTAACAATGAGCATGAGAACCTTTCTGTCCAGTCCTTCCTGCCCACATGCCTTCCAGATTCACCTCAGCCCCAAAATTCCTGGGGACTGCTATGAGGTCTTTACAAAGACAAAAAAAAAAAAAAAAAAGAATAGTGAAGCCAGAATTTATTGTTTTCCTTTTAAAAGTACTAATACATGGATAAAGTGTTAGCTCCCACTGAAGTAACATTTTCTAACAGGACATGATATTCAAGTCATGTGCAGTTTTTTTCAGATCAGAGTAAAACCTCGCTGGCTCAGCTTTTATGTCTAAAAATGACTGTTGGGTCAGCAGTCTCAAAGTTGTTGCACAGTCACTAAAATCAATGCAAATGAAGAGGCAGGACCAGGCGTCCACAGGCAAAAATAGGAAGGGGTATGAGAACAGTAGTCAACAAAATGCTGTTAGATTGTTATCTATGAAACTACACTTTGAAGCTTCTATTACACTTTTTGACAGTCTAATTCCAGAAATTAATTCTCCAAAGCTGAAAGAGGATCAGCTTCTCTGCAGCAGTTTACTGTCGTTAGTGTGCTTACTTATCAAAAATAATCACACTTGCACAAACCCATAAAAATAAGAATCCCATACAAATTCTCTGCTGCTCCTCCTGCAAGCACAGCCCTTAAAGGGGGCCTGGCTGATACAGAGATCTGCACATACGAAGGAGTTTAAAGACCTCACTTGGTTTCTGAAGTTTCAGACATAGTCCTGTCACAGTAGAACTGAATGTTAGCATTACTTTGCAGTAAGTGAAATACATCTTGTGATATATTACAGACAACTGTAAAAAAGTTTCTGAAACAGAAAACAGTCATCAAATGTAAGCAGACTATTGAAAACTGTAAGGGACTCCTAACAGGAACATCTCCTGAAATAACAGTGCAACTCCAGTTAGTGTGAACAGTCAATCATGAGAACTTACCAATGACATTGTGTTTTGAGCTGAATGGGTCCACAATGGTTTGGTCCCTGTAGCTTCGAAAGCCCTGAATGATTACCTAGAGAGAAGAGTGAATTATTTTAACAATGCTGTCTCTATTAGCACGTTTTGAACTATAAGATTTCACAGAAGATTTAGATCAATAATAATACACTTGATTTCCCCTGCCCTTCCCACACACCCTTCAACCCTTCAGCTCAAGATCTGCAACCTACATCATAAAACTTGCCCCTCACCTAAGCATCACTTTAGGGACAGATTCTTCTTCCCCTATCACAAGGGATGTTGGTAGCTGTCTAGACCAATGTATAGTGAACAACAGAGTTCTGAGAGTCTTTTGTAAAAAAATGCACCAAAAAAAGTATGTTACATACAGGAAAGAAAACCCCAATATCACAAGCACTTATCCTAGTCTACCTATTTTACCTACAATAGTCTGTTGCTTTATTGTGCATCCTGAAGGGAAAAAGTTAAAAAAGCAAGCTCCCCTGGTTCCAGTGAATTCACTTCCTAAATAGAAAAATCCAAACCTACACAATTAACTTCAGGAGCTAAAAAGCAGTCTAGAAGCAGCATGTCAAATTTCAACTGTACTATTTCAGTAGTGATTTGAAGTTCGCTGGGCCAAATCACATACAAGGTACAGAGTGACAATACCCTAATGTTTCAGTTCTGCATAGCAACAAAACTGATCCAACTTCCAGAATTCGCATTCCCGCATTAAACAACCTTTCCCAATCATTAAAGCTGTGGTAAAAGACTATAGAGTAGCTTTGGTTTGCTGAGTAAGACATCAGAATGGCAGCAACCGCTTGAAAAGTTCTGATGTTTGCAGATCTTTCATCAAGAACACTTACAAAAGGCCTAGAATTTGCATTTAATGATGCACTGATGTCCTTTGCCCAGCTCTTCCCTAACAGAAACAAGATATTGTTAGAAAAATGGCAATGTTTCATCATGATAGCCATCATGAACTAAGAATTACTTGTGCAGAAAGCAGTAAAACTCTTCTCACCAGCTGTTTGCATAAAGCATCTAATACTGAATGAAAATGCCATATCACACAGCAAATAAAACATTCAAATTTATAAAAACTGAAATGAAGTAATACTTAAAAGAATTAATTAACTTTTAGACAGAAATCACTGAGCTATTTTCTTCCCAGGAACTACAGCTTCCTTGTCAAATCCTCTTTGCAACATTATTGGAAGCTGAAGCTAAGAACAGGGGTAGGCAGAAAATTACTAGTCCTTGACCATCAAACATTAGATATCTAATTAGCAACAGCAGCCATTCTGGAAAACAGTCTTCCAATGTAACTTCCTCCAATACTTTGCCAATCTAAACCTGTTTTTGCATTGCAACTGCTTACGTTCCCTGTCCTTGGGCAAGATACAGTTCTCATTAAGTACCTGCACTGTGTTCAGATCTAACTCTAAAGCAACTGTATTAGACGTAACTAAGGTTTTCAGAAACTAATGGAGCAAACTACAGAAAGCAGGTTTAAAACAATGTATACACTGAAGACTACCCTGTCACACTGTCTGCGAGCACAGACCCCCACCTCCCCTAAAACAACAGTCTGCCTCATCTGCCAGAGGGAGACTTTCACATCAAGAGCTGCCTCAGTACCTGTGGCTTTCAAAGGTTAAACAGAAAAAGCAAATCTTACTCAGGTCTTGCCACCAACTCTAGGCCACAGAAACTATGGTCACTCACTCAGATTGTGGGGGAAAAAAAATAAAATCTTGGCAAACAATGCTGCTTCCTAATTTACTAGATTTCAATAAAAGTGAAGAAAATTAAAAGAATGTGAAAAAAATGCGGTCTCCAGTATCTTTACAGTTTACCTATATTCTAAAAACATCCAGATGGGAATAATTCATCTACTTCCTTCTCATAAGAACCCGAAAGCCTACAAAAAGGTAAAAACAACCAGTCATTATTTCTTGGACATTACTAAAGAAGCACAAACTTTTACCTCCTGCATACACAAGAGTATGATACAGCCAGACTCTCAACATCATTCCCCCCAGGTCCCAAAGTTTTTTCTAGGTGGCTTCTCACTTCATCTAGCCTACGTATTCTGAAATCCCGTAACTTCTAATTGCCTTCTACAGCCTTGGATTAAGATTTAAATAATTTTAATCTTCAAACTCCAGGAATTATTTCTGAGAAGCAACAACAGTAAGTGATATTGGTGGAACCAAAGTCACCCTCATCCATTTTATTCTCATGTTCACAACTTGTTATGCTGTCTTCTATACCTCCTAAAACAGCACTGGTATTGACCACCTAAACTTCTTACTTTCCAGATGAAACTGTAACCTCCCCTGCTCTGACTTAATTTGGACTTGTTACAGATCTTCACTACTGTTACTTTTGTACAGTTCAAATCTGGAGAACCAAGAATTCTATTCAAAGACTTTACAGCAATGTGTGCACCTGCAATAATTGAGTTAAATTTACTAAAACACATTTTAAACTCCCTAGTCAGTCAAACATTTGATGAAAAACTGGTTTCTATGTGGAACATCCACTTCTGAGGCAACTGAAAATGAGAATCCCAGTAAGGTATGTATGAAGATGCACCGACAGTGATATGAAGGCAACCAACAAAGTAAACCGTAATATGCAATATACTATGCAGTATGACTGCAAGGATTTACTACAGAAGTAACATTAATGATCGCCTCAATCTTAAAAACGGTTTGGAAAAAGTCCGTAGAGGGACCTTATTTTTAACTGAAGGTTAGCTCCAGATTTCTTGTCGAGGATGAACTATAATAGATTAAATAGTCTGTGCCTGGGGGCCTAAGGCATCACCCTAATGCAAACAGTAACTTGTTTCGCCCTGGGGAAGAGGGCTAAACCAGTCTGAATTGAAACCCCAAATACAGTCGCATTTCCCAATGGAAATCACATGAATTTAAAAACAAACAAATAAAAAAAACCCCGTAACTTAAACAGCTGAGAGATCCCGCCTGACGACCGAGAAGAGCCCTTTGTTTGTGTAGGAGCCCCGCGTGGGTACGAGCCCCCCAGCTTTGGGCCTCCTGCCGCCTAGGGGGCCGGGCCATCAAGGCTGCCCCATCCAAACGGTTCGCGCTCTGGCCCGCGAACAAGTCCCACATCCAAGCGGGCCTCCCCACAACGCCACTTCACAGCTCAAATGAATGAAACCAACCGCGGAAACCCCCGGGGGGGGGGGAAGGCCGGGGCGTGGGCTCTCGACTCGCTGGATTTCTGCCTCCCCGCCGCTCAGAGACCCAAACAAACCAAACTGGCAGGTCGAACACACAGAGCTTTGGACAAACAACGATGCCATCCCTC
>JAAGNO010023123.1:13629-34897 GCA_033439905.1 Ceryle rudis | reverse complement strand
AGAAAAGAAAAGAAAAGAAAAGAAAAGAAAAGAAAAGAAAAGAAAAGAAAAGAAAAGAAAAGAAAAGAAAAGAAGGAAAGCCACATAGAGAGGAAGAAGCTAGAAGCTTTTGTGATGAAAATAAAATTGCCAGGTATTGTTTGGCAGACACAGACTGGGGAAGATGCTAGCACTGCTGCTCAGTTATATGTCCGAGACTGCTCATTAGCATTCCCAAGCATGCATCAATTTGAAAATGTCTTTTTTTTAACTCATCAATATGGAAGCCCCAAAGTACACTTTATTTCTGTAATAGGTTTCTTCAAGATGTTCAAAATCAGTTATGACTTTTCTGGTTATATTCAAGTGATATGCACTCAGACAAAAAAATAAAAAAGAAGTTTCCTCTTGATAAATAATAAAAACAGAGAGTGCAAAGAAATAATGTGTTTTAAACTGATTGCTTTAAGCTGTGAAAAGAAACACATGATGCTCTCAAATGATATATAGAGCAGTATTGTCATTTTAAGACCACCAACATCCTCACTCTTATTAAATCCACTTCCCAGATTTACCAGATATCCCCAAGAGAAGCACACCTGTATATATTATTTTGCTTGCTAAGAATACATTTTTAAATACTTAGTAAGTTTATCAGCTGCACATGCCTTCAGTCCGAGTCTGATGAGTAAGTTTTATTCAGAACACAAAAATTTTCCTTCGTGTTACTCATTTTGTTGATTTTGGGTTTATTTTCTGCTCTACCAGAGGCTGTAAAAAGCCCCCTTCCTTTCCTGTAGCTACACAGAAGATCCTGTAGACTTGTAGACTGTAAGAAGAAAAAAACAGGCCTGCAGAACTTCCATTGCTTAGAATAGAGCAAAGGAAATCTCAGTGAGTGAACTCTTTGTAGGCAAGTTTAAAATGCATGGTCTGACCCATTTCCAGAAAATTTATTCTTCTGTATCTCAGTTATTCATTGCATTAAACTTGTTTGTTTAATTGAATATAAGGTAATACTTTTCTACCTTAAGGGAAAAAACTAGATACTTCCACACTTTAGCCATATGCAAAACTATTTCTTCTCAAAGGTTGACACAAGAAGAAATAATTCCTACAGTTTCAGAATTGCACATTTGTACAGTTGTGAATCATTCCTGCCTTTAACACTTGACAGCATGTAAAGTAGATGGACTGTTTTTTGCTCATATTCACTACATATCCGCTTCCTCCTGACAATACAATTTTGGCTTCATAATAAATCCCTGCTGCAAATCATCTTAAGAATTCTTGTTCCATAATTCACCCAAAGCTTTTTGACCTTGTTAACTGCAGATTTTAGAGTAGGAGTTTGAAATAAATGTCAGTCTTGCTGATGTGGCCTTATTGGTTTCTCCCAAGACAGCTTAATATGTTTAGACCACTGGAAGTGACAATCCTTCACAAATTTCAAGAGCCATCATCAATTTATTTTAATAATGTAAAGCAAAACTGTGTGTGACAACAACTTTTGTCCTGTATGCTAATGAAGCACTAAGATCTGTAATGAAACACTGTTGAGTATGAAAGAAGGAACCAGAAGAAATGTATGTTACTAGCAATTTTATTATCCATTAGATTGTTGTTGCTGAGGTCGGTATTAAAAAACCCCAGTGTACTGGCCTGGTAACAGTGAAGGGACGTGTGCTTTTTACTTCACTGCTGCCAAACTTTAAAAAATGCAATGTATACCTAGATGAGTTATTTCATTGAAATCTTGCTTTTCTCCTGCTGAAGTCAATAGGCAAATTCCTCTTATAAATGACAGCAAAAAGGTGCTATAGTAAAGGCATTATAGCAATTGGACTTGAATGATAATAGGTAAGGAGCCAAGTATGAAGTCAGTGCTTTCAAGTCTTTTCTTTCCTATATACATTAACAGAACAAAATATTAGAGGGGGAGATATTTTTCTTATTTCTACATCCTTTAATCTTAGATGAAATAAAGGATGTGAGGAGGAAAGTTGGGGTCTTGGAAAGACTGTAAGTACCTAGTGCCTTTGGTACTGAAATATACTACCAGCATCATCAGCTACACTGTCCCACCTGTAGACCACACTCACAGAACAGTCACAACTGTAAATGAATGCTGTTTAGGATTTTGTGGATGATAAATGAGATAATGTTTTAAGTTCTAGGGATGCTTGTACAAGGAAAAATACCTAAAATTGTCACTGTGTATTTTGAAGTCTGAAATTATGGATAAGAAGTCTTATTTTTAGGAGTTTGTAGGTGGCTTTGATACACAGTGAATGCTGGAGGCAGCAAAACCTGAAGCAAAGGAAGTGAAAAGTCTTCCCTTCATGCTGCATGAGCACTGTCAAAAATCCTCTTTGGTCTTCTCACACTTATACCAATCTCTGGATATGATGCTCAGCAGAGCATCTGAGATTTTAGTGGTTCCTTTGAAAGATTTAAGCAATTCTAAATGAGCTAATACCTGCCAAGGTGTCTCATTCCTTTTTGGAAGCAATTTCATGTGATTCTAAGCTGTGTCACTTGTTAAGTGAAAGTGATTCACGATGCATTGAAATGGAAATTTAAAAGAAATTGTTTCTGAACTTAACACTTATGAGAGCAAATGACCTTAAGTGAGGCATAATGCAAACAGGAGCAAGACTATGCAAACTGTCCCAGGAAGTTCTTGTTATCCTCCCTCTCCTTGCAAACTCTGTAGGAGTTAGCCTTAGGTTTCTCTTGAATAAAGGCAGACTACCCACATTTACCCAGGCTACAGAAAAAGAAAAGGTTATATTCAGTCTTTATGTTCAGCCTCTTTAATCAGCTTAAACTTGTTTTTTTTTCCCCTGATGGATTTGAATCAGTGAATTCAGAGGCACTGACTTAACAGAATTGATTTTAAAACAGATTTCAATTAAACCATGTAATTTATGACTTTAGAAAAGGCCTACTTGGCTCTACATGTAAAGGGAGGCAGAGTAAGTGCATCGATATGCAGCTTTTTAAAAAAAAAAAAACATGACAGGCATCTTAAACATCTAATCTGAAGGTGTGAACACTTGCTCCACTTTTCTGACAGTAAATTTCCAGAGACAGAGCTGCACTAGCACCATTTGATCCTGTATAATTCTTGACATTGACTTTACCCTTCACAATGGTTTTGGATGGGTTTGTGGTGCTTGACCTTACTCTTTCCTCATGCCATAGAGAACTCTTTCCTCATGCCTAGACCCTGTACAACAGCAGGCAGTTCTGAGATAGACAGTATCACTAGGATGGTCCAAAGAAATAAAAGATCATGATGGTGGTTCAGCATTTTGAAGTTTTCCTTGAAGCTTAGAATGTAGCTTTATTTTATTTGGAATTACACAGTATTTATATGTGGCTCTTTTCTTTGAATTTGCTGCTACACTGAGCATGGAAAAACACAGCTTTGCTCCTGTGTAAAATAAATGGTGACAACATGTAATTTTCTTCTTTGCAGCCCTTGTTATAATTTCCTTGCTTTCAAACAATAGAGTAGTCATTTTGATAAAACCTTCTCCATTAGTCTTGTCACTATCTTACTGCTTGCATGTAACTGTTGTATGACTAAACATCCTAATTGTTTGGAGAGCTACAGTTCACAGGTGTTTTGTTCATAAATATTTCCCAAGAACATGTTATGGAAATAATTCACTGAAGCACTTCAGTTTCAGTGATCAAAAATAATATCCCCACTGAAAATGTACTCAGTATTTAATTCAAACATTACTACACACTGGGATTCCTCTTGGCAAATGAAGCCTTCTTTTCTAATTAACAGTGCTAATAAGAATATATATATAGTTTTGTTTCTCATATTACTGTTTCCATTGCACTAGTAAAATATGACCTAATTTCCGGGGAAACTATGGCTTCAGGACAGCCTATTTTGGTTGCAAAGCTGAAAGAACTGAATAATGAACACTTGCAGGCAGACAGCTGCACTATCAGTGCCACTGACCAAGGATGGACAGCCATGGACATGGAGCAGAGGAAAAACTTGGAGACAAGGAGCTAGGAGAAGGTATTCTGGTTAATCAGGGGAGATTTCCCAGAGGCCAAGTGATGCCAGGAACAGATCTTCAGACTTCAGCTTGGGACCTGTGTGGAAACTTAGTCCTTTCTCCCCTACTTCATGAAACCACCATTTACCTGTAAAAATAAATGAAATCTTTCCACTCCCTTCAAGTCTCCAGATGCTTTGACTCCCTCACCATGTTTGTTTGCACCCCTCCTCAACTCCTGCTTTAGCTCTGTTCTCTCTGTGATGCTTTTGGCCAGCAAACTACAATTACTGCTGGTTTACAGAAGTATCCTAATAGTATTGTCTTTCCTAGTCCTGACAGACAAATCAGGGTGTAGCAGGTTCAAATTTTGGCAGGTTTCACAGAAAAGAACTTTGCTTTTTTTCACAGTAAGTTGAATTAGGAAGCTTTTTTGTTGCTATGTTTTTATTTCATCATTCTCTCTGTCAAGGATTAGGGTTGGGCTAGCTGCTAGAAAAAATGACAGACACTCTCTATTAACCCCTCTCCCTTCCCAAAGAGGAAGGAAAAGGGAAAAAGAGAGACTTATTAATTGAAAAAAAAAACCCCAACCAACCAAAACAAAACAAAAAGCTTTAATGAAAATAATAATAATGAAATGTAATATATACAAATATATGCAAACCCAATATCAAACCTATCTGCCCTCATGGCAATTACATCACTGTCACTGTTGATGCTATGGAGCATGCACAGGAGAAGTCACAGACTGGATTCAGCAGCAGATAGGAACTAGATTCAGGATCTGGATTCTGTAACTGGAATCAGGAACACATGGATCAAAGCCAGAATAGCAGAGTCCTCCTTGGATGCCAGACATTGAAGAAGAGAGCTTGACCCTCCTGATCCCTCAGATTTATACTGAATATGACATATATGGGATGGAATAGCTCATTGGTCAGTTTAGGGTCACCTGTTCTGTCTGCTCCTCCCTGCAGGTGTAGCCTTTTTATTTCTGCACCCCCAGCATGGTACACAAGATATAGCAATGGCCTTGGTCTGCACAGGAGCAAGTATAACCAAGAGCCTTTCTGCACAGCAGTTCTTGGTAATAACTGTAAACACCAAGCATTATCACTGCTAGCAGCAGACACTTTGCAAAAATATGCTGTTAGCTACAGAAATTGCAGTTAGTTAGAAGAGACTGAGCTGGAAAGCAAAATCACTGAACAGAATTAGTTCTGTTCTAACTCAAACCAGGACACTCTCTTATCTTCTCTCTGGTGCCTCCTTCTCTTACTTTCTTCCTTTTTCTTAGCAACTTCATCTTTCATTGTTTTCATCAAACCACTTGATATTATTTAACCACACCTGTGATTCCTAATAGGCTGCTATGCAGCATCATATCTTCATGATGTAAAAGTGGGACACTACAGTGGCCAATAAAAAGACGCTATAGTAAATGACCCTTGTTGAGATAATATTCCTTTGTTGTCAAGAGAAGCAGACAAGCACTACTGCTTCTTTCAAGTGAAAGGATAGGAGTCCTCAGCCTAAAGAAAATGGATAGATAGAACAAAATTGGTTTGATTTATTCTTGCTTAGTCATAGACTGTCTTGCTTCAGTATGCCTGCCATAACAAAACAGTCTTACATTTTGGAAGGGTGCACAATTAACGATTCTCTAACCAGAAAAGCAAACTATTTGGTTAAAAAAAATATAACAATGCTTTAAATACTCAAGAAAAATGTCAAGTAATTTTCCAGCTTGGTTACTAATTTTAAAAATAACTATATGGCCAGTTACTAATTATGGCCTTAAAAAATAAGAGCTTTTTTTTTTTCTTCAACAAGTAGGGGTTTTCTCCCTCTTTTTTTACCAAAACCTATGTGATTCAAGTGCACTGCAGATAATTTTTTTCCCTGGACTTCTATTCTAGCCCTGGTGTGGAAGGGTGCAATAATATTCAATTTCATGCCACAGCTAAATGAACATTACCTAACTTTGTCAAGTCCATAATTATCAGTGGGAGATGTTAATTTAAAGGCCTACAGGCATTTCCCAGAGCAATAAGGTTCTTTTCAAAATATGTCTGGGACTTCAGTGTATTCACAGCATATCTTCAAGACTGCACACCACTAAAGTATTTCTCTTAAAAGTCCACATCTAATTAAAGAGTATTGGTTGTTAGAGAAATACATATAGCCACCGTTGCTTTTAATGAAAAGTCCCACCAGATCACAAGGGTCACATCTGGAGACAGGGAGTGGGAGACAACTCTAGACTTCACAAAAATTTCTCTACACAATGTTTCTTACATGATCTCTGAAAAGAAACAGAAATGAAACTTAAAATTGTTAAATGTAAACCAGTCAACAACAAGTTAATGGTACAAGACAGTGAAGAAAAATTGATTTTTGTCCCATCTTACGCTGAGAGTTAAATTTGCAATTTGCTAACATAGCAATTAGACAACAGGTGGAATCTAACAAGTATGATTCACATTAGAGCAGTGTTTTGATAGAAAAACACTATTTAATTTAGATTGTGGTGTAAACAACCAGTCTTTCTGCATGAATCTACCAGTGGATTCAGCCACAACAGAAATTATAACTGCAAATAAAGAACTCTGCCCCAGCCATAATCAGTCCCTTAGAGAACACACTAAACCCCCGCCCTTCTAATATCCCAATTTGAAAATGCTATGAACTATACCAAATTGAGAACAGAAGTGGTAATGCTCAAAGTTCAATTACAGACTTCCCACTTCGGTAGCCTTGCTGGAACAATAAAATAGTTTGAATGCAAGCTTCTTCATTAAAATCAAGTTTGCCTCACATCCTGAGATATCTTTGATTGCTAATAGTTGTCTTGCTGAAAAATGTGTGAGGGCTCTGGTAAGAAATCACCAAGAGATGAACTTAGGATCAGCAGGCAGACATTTTGAGACCAATTTGTTGTTTTCAGATTACTTACTTTATTGCATTAGGGGCTATAAATAAATGAGGTTGTATTTGCTAGACAGATTATAAGTAAGATGAAACTACAGCTGTGTCTGTCTCTTCCATAACAACCAACAGACAGCTCCACCTTCCCTCCAAAATAATCCACTTCTTTCACATTGACCACATTCACAAGAGGCAAAATCTATTTTACCAGCAAGCTCCAGCTGGCATACAGGGGGTTCACTTGTCACAGGAGTAAAAGCAAGCTGAAATTTGTCAATCAATCAATCAACAAACAAACAAAACAAATCTTTGCAGAGCAATATTAAGGGATGTAATTGTGGATTAAATTTTCTTCCTGGTATAAAATTCATCCTGGGGAAACCTATGCATTTAGCAAAAGCTAACTACAAAATCTGAAAAGTGATTATTCTTTTGTGTTCTCCTAAGAATGTACTAAATTTAAAACCTGCAACACAAAGCATTCCTGTAGCTTCATTTGGAAGAGTTTGCTTCTTGTTCATAGTTTTCAGGGGAATTAGTATTCTTTATTGGCTGGCTACTATGTGCAAGTGAGAGCTTTGAAAAACAGCAATAAGCCATTTTCCTCAGGCAGACCCTGGAAATTTATAAGTAGGGATCATACAAGGATTCTTTGCAAATTTTAATCCAGTTTGCATCTTATAAAAATAATGGTACTTCATCCCTTATGAGGTTTTTCTCTATTATATTGCTGGTATAGACTGAGCTGTTGAGGAGAGTTTAAGGAGAACCATTTAGTGCAACTGGAAAGAGAAATGTTTTCTCTGAATAGAGAACATGAACAACTTGAAGACAGAAGAATATAGCCAGAAAAGGCAAAGAACTAAGACAGTTGTGTATATTCACTCCCTAAAGGGACTGCAAAAAAAACAGCAATATCTTTACATATTATTATTTTTACAATATTATGGTATTTACTATTTTAAAAGCTAGTTTCTCTCATAATCCGTGAACAGAAATTATTTTGTCTGCCACTGAAAAGACATATTCAGTTGAAAGCATTGTCTACGTGGTAATTTTTAAGACAGGAGAAAGTTGTATAACTAATACTAAAAATGTAAGAAAATTTAACTTCACAGCTGCTGAGGCTGAATAGCATTAAAGGGAGCTATGTTTACAAATTAATGAAAAAGACACATTTTGAGCTAATGCCCTGTTCATATACTGAATATACTGCAAAGTATGCTCTAGAAAACATACTATATAATATCTCTACTACATGATATTCACATTTATAAAGCTTCTCAGTATTTTTTTTTTCTATAAGTTGATGGATCTCAGGAGGCAGATACCTCCTTGAATACATGGAAATATTGAGGCAAGCCCCCAAAAGAGAGTTCTCTCTCTGCCTGGCAGCTGCAAAGGTCTTTCTGTCATTAAAATTCTAGAATTAACATGTCTGTGTCCTTGTTTGACTACGTGTTCACCAAGGGTGATATAAACCAGGAAAGAGAAGAACACTTCCAGTGAACCATTGTCAATTATACATTTTCATAATCTCCTTCTTATGACATGGTCTTCTAGAGTCATTGATATTTATGATATCATGCAGTCAGTGCAATGACAAATTAATGGCAATGTAATGACCTAATGAGAAATTCTACTTAAAGAAGCACTAAGATAAAACAGTCCAGTCAGTGGAGGGCCACCAAGATGGTCAGGGGCCTGGAGCACATGTGGAGGACAAAAAGAGCCTAAGAGATTTGGGTTTCTTTGGCCAAGAAGGCAGCTAGGGTAAGACATTATGACTGCATACAAATACTTAATGGGAGGGTGCTCATGTAGACCTTTTTGGAGCTACATGAAAGGGAGAGAAGGAATGGATACAAAATGTAGCAAATGAAATTGTGGATAGATATAAGGAAAAAAATTTTCACAGTAAGATCAGTCAAACACTGAGAGATATTGCCCAGAGAGACTATAGAATCTGCATCCTTGGAGATATTCTAACCCAGCTGGGACAAGAGCCAGATTAACTTAATTTAATTTTAAAGTTGGACTTCTCTGAGTGGCATGTGGGACAAGACATCCTCCAGAAGTCTTTTCCACCCCAAACTGTTTTATAATTGTATGACTTCCTCCACTCAAGGGCTGAAATCCCAGAAGATGTGAGATACAAATATATTTTCTGAAGAATATTGCATGCTAAGAGATTCAACAGTATAGCTATACGTGGTTCATAACTGTATACTATTTAGACTTTGTATCTTCAAATACTCCCTCCAAACTGCAAATCTCTATCCCAAAATAAAGGTATTTTTGAGGTTGTTGGCTTTGTTGATTTTTTTGTAACTGCCACCTGAAAAAAAATGAATGTAACATAATAAGGAGTCCATTGCTATGGAAATGGTCATCTTATTATTTAATCAGGCCAGCATCTAAGTGTTTCATGAACTGCAGGTTTAAATAAGCAATTCATGAGTCTCTGAGTTGAGAAAATTTAAAGGAAAGAAAAAGAAGAATGAAACCCCTTCCCAAAGGAGCTGGTAAACACTCTTGTCAATGATGAATTCTACCTAATTTACTTTAAAGCAGTTAAAAGATACTGGGTTCTTTAGCTTATTCAATGTTCACTTATAGAAAGAGTTGGGCACCAGTGAAACATTATGCTAAGCACTGTATAAATCATAGAAAAAGGAGAGAAAACCAATAGCTTAGAGAAATAAACTGCACAAAGCAGTTGTGAAGGAAGTTAGTTGAAAACTGGCAATATTGCAAACAAGCCAGAAATTTTCTTCCACAAAGACATAGGGATCAATGCACTGAAATAAAGCTGCCTTGTGCTCCAGGAGCCTTTATATTCATGCCAAAGATTTTTATTTTTGTCATCCTTAAGTTCCTGACACCAAGGCCAGGAAAAGTGCCCTGTATTGCTTACCCTGTGAGATGTCTGTCAGGTTGTGTAGCTAGGTATGTAATCACACATGCATACCACACACACAAAACATATGCTCATGTGTGCATTGTGGGCACTTGCAAAGCATTTGAGATTCCACATTCACCTTAAAAATACCTTCTAGTCACAATTCTAAGAAAAATACTATTATTCTAATGTTTCTGCAGGGTGATCTTAGTAAGGTTATTAAACAGTTGTAATTAGCTGGAGCTTAAAATAAGCAAATAGAGGAAGAAAATTTGCACTGCAGTTTAGTTTGACATGCAGAATGAACCCAGACAGCTACAGCATCGTGCTTTGTAGAAGAGTGATACTGATTTTCCAGGGAACAAAAATGCTATGCCTGCCCTTCTTCACCATCTTTTATTGCCTATTCTTCCACCCAGTCAAGTTAAATGGAAAAAGAAGACAGATGAAGAGGATAGGTGGAGAAAATACTGTTGGAGCAAATGGTGCAGCTCAAATCCTCCTCATTTTCTATCCCTGCCTTTTGACTGAAGATGTGCACGGGTTTTTTTGGGTTGGTTTTTTTTTTTTGGTTTTTTTTTTTTAAGTCATCTTTTTAGAGAACCTGATTGCTTTGCTCTTAAGTTGCATCATTCTTTTTTCTGCCTGCTTTCATCTACCTTTCTTATATCAAACATAAATGGGATTCCATCATTTTATCAGGCACAGAGAGCTCCTAGTGATACTTTATGAAGACATAAAACCCTATAAAAGCCAAAATGCATTTTCTATATTATGATTGTAACCTCAATAACAGCAAAAGTACAATATTGTTAAACAGAATTTCAAGAACGATGAGATTTTTTTTCCATATCACTCTATAACTATTCTTGCTTCAGGGGCATGGGGAACTTTGGAACATGTGTTTTCCTGAATAAGGATGCAAAACAGGGACTTTGTATAAAATGAAAAATAAATATTACATGGAAAATTATTTTGTTTCCTTCAGCTTCTGCCTTCTTTAAGATAAAATCATGTTGACAAAAGATGCAAGTCAGCAAATGCTCACTGTTTACTTGTGGTTTAATAGAAGATAGAGATGATCCAATATGATCTTCATAAAATCATTAGGTTGCCTTACTGATCATCAGTATATGTAAGTGCATTAGCTACTAATAATTACAAATACTCCCTATGAGATCTCATTTTGATGGTTTCAGGTTATCTCCACAGTGAGAGTGTTTCAGCTGACTCTTTCAGGTGACTTATAAATTCAGCTGCTTATCAAGATTACTTACATCTTCATGGCCATGTAGGTGGTCATTGGGAGGCTGATAAAAAGCCAGTATAGAATACAACCTATAGCCATAGCTGTGGGGAATAGCAGTATTATTCTAAGTGAAGGTGGTTATTATAAGTATCATCTGCTGTGGGTCAGAGAAACCCACAAACCAGCTCAGAAATTGAGAGAGGTGAATTCAGGGAGGCCATGAGAATTTCCCATCTAGAAAGGTCCAGGACTGTAAATGTGAAGAATCTCCTGAAAGGAATTTTTGACTCAACCCCTTGGTATGAAGGTAAATGGGAATTAACGTAGAGCAAAACGGGAATTAACATAGAGCAAAACTGGATAGAATTTTTGTTCTACCAAGAATTTCTTTACTGCTGAAAGCAAAGGCCAGCCCTCTTCATGACTGGACTGAGAACTGCACTTAGAAGCTCTGATAGAGCCCATTTAGAGCAGAAGATGGAAGTGCCTGTGCCAGTATGATTGTCACATCTTCATCAACAAGTAAGTGCAGCTGACTTTCCCCGCAAGAAACATCTAGCATAAAACTGTTTCACAGGGATATGCTTTGGCAGGGTTGTCAAAGTTTTGTATATACACATTTTGTATTTTTCACCTCCCAATTTCTAATATTGTCATTGTAATAAATGTAATGAGTTAGGTTGTTATTTCTATTTAGCCAGATTTTTTATTACATTATACCTAGAATGCAACTGAATGTGTAAAAATATTATCTAACTCAAAGTGAAAGCTGTAGTTGCTAAGTATTTGACTATAACAACGGGCAGCTTTGTTGAGACAAGAAAACAACTTCTTTAAGAGGAGAGAAAAGGATACTGTAGTGAGATGTGTGATTCACCCCTGAGTTAGTATGACAAACATAAGCTTGAAAGGTTCTTGCTTGACAGATCTGACCAGGTAAAGATTTTTACTTTTGTGGGTGGACCTGTGTGCCTGTTTTACAGTTTCACTGAATTCATTGGTCTGACTGAAGGTTCAGGATCTAAATTTGACAAAATCTAGGTAATTAAAAAAAAAAAGAGAAGTATAGCAGGAAAACTAGAAAATTCAATAAATCATTTCAGAATTATTTATCTTATTATTCTGAGATTATTAGGAACATGACCACCATGGCAGAAGATAGCAATTATGAGAAGAACTGACTGGGCTTCAAGAGATGGGAAGCTGTGCCTGAGCACTTTTGGCTGAGATCATGTAATAGGAAGGGAAGGAAACACGATGTGCACATGAATGATGCTGTTCAGAAACTTAAAAGTGATGATGGAGCAAATGTCAATCACTTACATGAAAAGCTATAACCATTTGCCTTATCATATTCACAAAAAAAAAAAAAAAAGTGGAAACTTCATGTTTTGCAATCTCCAAGTCCAACCTTATTATACAGGGACTGTCACACTGAATAAATCATAACTGTTTAAAATCCTGTAGGCTTTTTGCACAACTCAAGCCACCTGTTTTTGGTTCTGGTGTCTTTCTGTGACTTGCTGTAAACACAGCATTCCCAAGGTCAGCAGCTGTAAGACTTGGTGTCACGGCTGCCCTCAGTTACATGTAGTCATAGTCAGATTACATTACTGCTTGCACAGTGGCCTTGTAGGCCTTCAATGAATAAATGTTCTCTGCATATAGCAGCTCCATATTCTAGGACACTGCATCTATAAAGAAGTCACTTATTCCATGTTTACTTTTATGTATGAATATATAATCAAGGAGAGGAAGAACAGTGATGCAGTTTAAAAGCTACAGCAACACAATCTGTGCCATAGGCAGCAGCAAGGCAGCCTCTCCATCTACATTTCTGAAGGCTTCTTTTTTTCTGTAAACTTATAACCTAGGAGACGGATGGAGTGTGTCTGTTAAATGCACTGCCCAGAAGTAGGGCAGAATCCACTTAGTTCTTAACGAGTGAATTCCTGTCACTGGAATTAACTCTGCAGCAAAGATAGACTTTTAGGCTGTTTTCGCAGAAGAACTGACACAAGAGAGTGGTCATACCACTGACTATGCCTCCAGCAGAACAGAATGGTTGTGCAACAATTTCCTGAAGTTAAATCAACTTGATGTAAGAAAACCATCAAGCTTAAGGAAAATATTTTTTTATGTAATTCTGCACAGATCTGACTTCCATCATAATGTCTCTAACCTGGAATAAAAAAGAAGCAAGGACCAACCTATACTAACATTTTTATTTGCAGAACATCAGATTTCACTCGTTTGTGCTAGCTGATGTATTGTGAACTGAACATGGACTCCACTAGCTCTTTGTGCTGACCCAAAGATAGGAGGCACCATCTAGAAGATCCTGGTGACAATATTCATGATCCCTTCTTTCTTTCTTAGTGATTAGCTGAGCTCATATCTCACCTGAAACAGTCAGTGAAACTCTCCATGCAGATAATCTGAGGCCATCAAAAAGAGGTCTCATAGGTGTGCTAATTAAAGTGGCCTTTTCCAGTTTAACAGTTTAGCATCCAGGATATCCAAAGAGGAGATTTCTATTAGTAAAATAGTTATAACATGCAAAGTTTGGTAATGTGGAAGTAAATCAGGGAGTACAATTATGCCTAGCTTAAGAATTCCACATGAAATGTTAAAGATTAAGTACTATTGGCATATGCTCCACCAATGCCTTTATTGCCATGCCAAAATATCTAACCAATCTTTTTCTTGTTCAGTCTGATCTGGTATGAGTGTTGGGTCCCAGTGCATATGTTACAGGCTTTATTGGCACTGTAAAGCTGGCAGGTGGATTCAGTCAGTTTCATAAGCACTATCTTTCTGACTCCAGAGCATCTGTATACTGTGGGCAGACTGTTCAAAGAACATGTAAACTACTTATGCATCCAAATGGGAAGTAAGATCCATGCCAGTTTAGCATGTGGTTTGTGAAATGCAAATTAAAATAAAAGGTTGAAGATGGGCTTCTGGTTCTGAAGCATCCTTGTGAATGCAAAGATACCTGAAAGGAACCTCTTTGTCATTAGATACAGCAATAATTTGATCTATTCCTGAAGGGTGCATAGAGCTCGCTTTCCTGGGAAGGCTGTTCTAGATCCTTGACAGTCTATTCCTCATCTGTTTGGCTTTTTTATTACGTGAAAATTTTAACTTATTGCTGGTGCCATTCATTATTGGACTTATCAGAGAAAATCAGAACCTTGGAAATACTAATAATAAACTTCCTCCACCCTAATGCTGTTCTTTGTCACTATTCATGTATCTCTGCCTTGGACAGGTCTTTTAACTTGCTTCTAGTTTACCTTTCAATGTCTGGCCTCTCCAACTTCACTGACAGTTTTACATTTGATTCAGTTATTCAGTGCTTCATATATTAACATAGGTAAAATCTCATGCTGAATTTGTCCAAAAAATGCATTATCAGCCTACTCTTGTAAAATCTACTTTTTTAATTTCTTACAGTATTTAATCTATTTTCTCCTACCCCTAATATCTCTAACGAGTTTTCTTTCACTATTTGTTCTAATATCTTATATGCAGACAAACCAGAAAGTTTGCACTTGCCTGAATTGCATTTACTCCCTGTTGAACGTATCACTACTACTTTTTCTATTCTCCAAACATAGTAAAACTTCTTACTGAAAAGACTACACACTATCAAATTTGTAAGCTCATATGGTATTTCTATCAGAATTGGTGGAAAGTATCTATACCCATTTTTTTTCTTAATTACCCTCTAGCTTTGCCCTGCTAATTTATATCACAGTCCTATTTTGAAATGTACAAATTCTTGGCACTACCAAAGGCATCATGCCAAAGCTCTTATCTTCTTCTTACTGTATGGAACTCTGGGTATTTCTGATCTCTTTTTACATGTATTGCTGGAGAACCTTTTATTATTTTAATACATTTCTCAAATTGTTTCTCATTCCTGCACTTTTTGAACTCTTAAACAAGTATTTCTTTGCTAATCAGTCCTTCCTTCCTGAATATGTTTTCTGCTTCTTCTGAAATGCCCTTCATGCAGTAGTCAGCCAGCCAGAAGCTCTGTAGCCTGCAGGATTTTTAATGCCTGTGTTTTTTTGGAATATAAATTCTAGGCAGTTTTACATCCAATGACTACAAGGAATTTAAATCTTCCTTCTCATGCACGTCCTCATGTACTCGGCCTGATGGTCAAGACTGAGTGATTTCTTCATTTTGTCAAAGTTTACCTAAGTCTGTCCTTTTGAAAAGGATAATTGTAAAATAAAAGTTTCTTTATCTTTCTATGCATTTTTTTCACCTGTGATTACAAAATGAATCATGTCTTTGTCACACACCCAAAGATTATTTTCTACAGGCAGTTTTTCCATGACAGCCTTACTGCTTACCAGTGCCAGCTCTCCAAACACCTTCTCTTGATTCATGAACAGTTTGAGCAATAAAATTAAAGAATCTTTAATAAGAGATCATCTTTGTTCTGAAAGGTTTGGCATTGCAAATCATTGGTTTGCTGGTAGTTCAACAGAGTGCTTTAATGTTGAGGGGAACAATGAAACAACTTGAGCAATGACTCATCCATCAGATTTAGGAACTCCTCTATTTTCTAGGTCATTTCCTGAAGCTTTTTCTTTCTAATAGTGTACCACAGATTAGGCATTTTGTTGTCAGAAAGACAATGCACAAGATTTTTCTTTTTCTTTTATTATTTGCACTGATTTCAAAGCTGAAAGTGAGTGTTTTTAGAGCTTTATAACTATTTTATCTTTTTGATACCCAAAATGGAATCTTCACCTCTTTGTGAGACCTATAAACTTAATAAAAAATCATTAATTTATTGTTTATTATTATTTGTGACTTGATTGGATAAAATATTTCTAAAATACTGTTGAAATTCTTATTTTCATAAAAGCATTTGGATATAAAAGGTTAAAAATAATGATTTAGAATCATTAGATAAAAACCTTACACTCCATTTGTGTTTGCAAACTTTCACGAGAATATCACAAATCTACAAAATTTCAATTAACCTTAGTTCATATACCTGCACCCATGAGTTTGTTTCTAAAGCCAGAAATACATGTGGTGAAAAAAAAGGATAAAGAAACAACAAATATTTCTTCAGATTTTAGTTTAAATTAAAATTAAAATGAGCTCCTCAGTCATCTCACAGAATCTCAGTGAGATGAATTTAAAATATCTTTTAATTCTTCTGTAATATTTAACTCTTCAGTGATGTTTAACTTTACTAGCTGGCACTCATTAAAACATTATCTACCTACTCTTCACTCTATAATCCAGGATATACAGGTGAGTTATGAATTGATTCTTAATAGCATGAGTTAATTTTACAGAAATTAAAAAAGTTTTTTTCCCTACTGTGAAAAGGTCTCTATAAACTATACATAAAAGGCTACTGAAGCCTGAATCTTCACCACTTTCCTCGGTGTAGCTGTTCAAAACAGGTGTAAAGTATGAAACCAGCATGATAACATTAAGTATTCCTTTTGCATTTTCTGCATGATTGATCCCCCAAGATAGAAGGATTTGGATAACTTGGGTTGTAGCAGATAGAGATGAGTTAAAAAGGTATCTTTTTCTCTGAGGAGAGTGACCACAAGGGAGAGGCCCTAAGTTAAAACCCAGAGACTTCCTTAGAGAGATTGGTAGCCAATAGCCGCCAAATAGTACCATATATATTCCATGTGGATTTTTGGCAAATGGGTTGTAACTAGTCCTATAAAGCAAAATGAAAATGGAAAGTTAAAAAAACCCAACCTTTATCGAACATCTGATAATCTGCTGCTTGAAGGAAAGGTCTATTAATGTGAGCATTAACCCTGCTTTCTCCCTGTTCTTTGCATCAGGATAAAATCCCTGCCAGTGTCAGGCCAGCTGTGATCCAGCTACCTTTGCAGTCTTCCTCCCACTCCCTTCTGACCATGCGTGTTGTGCAGTACTGGAACTGAAGGTAATCAGTTTAGCACATAAATAAGATTTGATTTTTTTGTTTGTTTTATATAGGCTATAAACCTGCCCAATCTGTTTTAAAAAGCCCTTTGGTGTTCAATTTGCTTATCTTTCACTGAATTGAATTCCCTGCCTGACATATATTGAGCAACTAGAGTTAAAACAGGGGAGTCATTTTTATTTTTTCACTTTTAAATGAAAAAAATCTCTTACTTTCTTGGAATAATTCTTCATTAGAAATATGAGGATTTGAGTTTCCTGTCAGTGTTGTTCGTGAGATTTTTAATCATGTACCAACCTAATATAACTTCAGTGGAATGTGTATGATGTTATCCTTCTTTGTAGTTTGGTCATGGTCTCTTGCTGGCTGGCACTGGTCAACAGGTTACAGGCAGCAGCTGCTGGTCTGATAGCCAATTCTGTTCAAGGAGATGGTAACTGCAGGTCAATGCATGCCCAATAAAACAAGCTAAAATCATCAGGGGAACCCTAAAAAAGAGCCTGTTATATTGAAGAAAAAGCACTCTTTAAATAAACTCTAAAAGGTTTCTAGCAGCCAGAATGCAAGTGGAAGCTGTCTTCCTTTGGAAGTTTACATAATCATTTAATTTAATCCTTCCTGTGGTGTTTCCCAGCCACTGCTTTAGTTCTTTGATCATAATATTCTAGGACAAATGTCAGGAAATATGAGTCTACAAAGTGATGTAAATCTTGTTCCCTATTGGAGATATGACTGTGAGCATTATCTTCATGATATTTTCTTTCTCATATATTTATTTCTGCTCTGTTTTTGGTTTTTTGTTGTTTTTTTTTTTTTTTCCCAGACTCTGAGAAAAGCAATGGCTTCTAAGCTAAAACCAAAGTTCTCTAGTATTCTGACCCGGATTAAGCGAGTACTTTAGCTTGCCTTTAAAGGTGAGGAGAAGCCATATTAGCCTGCATATTATCTGTAAGATATGTTATAGTGTGGTATTTCTAATCAGCTTTTTTTCATTCATATTATTTTGCACTTGCTTCAGCTTCATCATCAGCATGTGTGATGAATCCTACTTGTATGCTTCTGTCTCATAGCAGTCAAACATTATCAGTCAAATATGGCTATTTCTTGCCTTTCAGTGGCTTTATGGCCTTATAGGCTTTATGCAATTAGACTGTCTAGAATAAAATAAAGGTCTTTAAAATTATACATTTATATCAACAAATAAAGAGAAATTAGCATCAAATAAAACTTGGACATAAAGACTTTTTGTTTCTTTTAACCTTTACATTTACTAATTTAAAAATAAAACCAAGAAAGACACAGAGAAACTAAGAAGCATTCTGTCATTGTGATAGTACATACTTTATACCCATTTAACACTTCATGTGATTACATGGCAGAGTTGAGGTCATTACACTAAAGGGAAAATAATGGTGAAATGTAGAAGACAGTGAACCAAAGAAGAAAATGGTTTGTTACTGGTTATATTTTGGTGTCTAGGTAAGGAGCTTTTCTTTCATCTGCAAAGTCCTAGCTTGCTTTTAATTAATGTTGCATTACTCTTTTTAAACAACATCTATTTAAGATGTTGTTAATAACGTCTATTTAAGACATAAGTCTCTAGCATTAATTTAGTGGAAGCATTCCAACGGCATCTATTATATGTTCCCAGTTAAATCAGCATGATTGTCTCTTAATGGATGTTTTAATAGACATTAAACAGAATAATATAAAAATAAAACAGAACTTGATGGATTCTTTGACTTCCTGTTTTAATGTTCTGTGAAGTCACTGGTTGTGAAAAATAACAGCCTATATATTTTTAATTTAATTCAATAGCATTTGGTAAGAGCTAAAACATGAACATGCATTTATATGGCAGACAAAAAGACAAATATTTACTGAATTAAGATGTGGCTGATCTGAAAACTATTGTACATTCTGATCTTGTGGATCAAGTTCTTTAAGAGGTACTTAATAAAAATTTGTGTACCAACAGCCATGGTCATTCTTTTTCTTCCCTGCTGAAGCATGTGATTTGTTGAATTTCCTGCTGAAATTAGCTCTGAAAATCATTGGAAGTCCATTTCTTCAGAGAAAGAAACATTCTTTTTATAAAGTACTATTTCCCATATTTTTAAAAATACCTCATTTTCTCTTGCTAGTTTGTGAAACTACACAGTGGGTGTGCATAGTAAGTCTCAATTCCCGCTGGGCTACTTTTATGCTAGATTCAAACTGTAAAGTATTGTAAAACTTGATAGATAAAAGATATGCCGTTTAAGGTCTTATTCTGGTTATCAAACATTAGTACACAGGCAGCAGAATTTGAATTTTCTTCTTATTGATTTTCTATTTGTGAGCCACATTCCCTAAAGTACATATTTTATCCATAGAAAACACTATCATTCTCATCAATGAAAAAGGCTGGTGGTCATCATCTTTTCATTTCAGCAGCAATTATGATTAATTCCCATTTGCTCTTCTGATCATCTTCATTCTGATGTGGGAATGTGGGAGAGAAGACACCTGTCATACATTTTAAAACCTCAGATAAAAGTGGCTTGTATAACCAGTTAGCTGGCATTTTGAATATATCATTATCTCTTACATTTGGGTGGACCTTTTTCTGGAACTCTCTGAGTTCCTCAGTGCTACATAACCAACCCTCCACGAAGCATTGTGTAACATTTCAGAGTTAGCTGAAAACTTTAAACTAAATGACTCGAATCACCAGTATTTTCTCTAAAACCCTAATGGTCTCATTTGCATACAAATCTGTCATTTCACACAACAGACAAAGCTGGCAGACCTAATATGAATTTCCCATTGGCCTTGTTTGAGAGTATGAATCCAGCCTTCACTGGAGAAGGTGTAAGCAAACCTCTTCCCGTCTCCCAAAAAGACATGTCAGAAAGGGCAAATGAAAATCTCTACTTTTCACACAGTTCTCTTGCTACCTGCCTATATCCATCTGTCACATCATGATCATGCCCATGTATGAACAAATGGTGTTTGCAGTTTAATTTGTGTGATTTTAGAAAATACATGCGATAACTAAACAAGCAACAAAATGATGAAATTATATCCTGGAAGTGGCGAAGCAGACATATACATTGAAAAGACAAAGGTTTGGGTTTATTTTTATTTTGAAACATTCAACCTTTTAAAGGTATGGCTTAAACTAATGTGCCTAAAATACTTTGATAAGTAGGTGGAACATTATTCCTGTAATAATGAACTTTACACTGCATTCTTTAATGTTGTGCAGAGAAGCTTTTGTTGAAAGAACCTGCCAGGAGGTTCTTTCAAGAAAAGAAGATGCTTTTATTATAATCTCCGGAATGCCCAAAATGCAACAGGGTACAAACACACTTGAAAGCAGACTTCATAATAATCTGGGAAAAAGATGCAAATGCCTGCTATGCTGAGCTGGTTTGATTACACCATAAAGCCCTGAAAAAAAAATGAGTTTAACACATCCTCTGGGAGAAAAAGGAAAGTTAAAATAGGCCTTCATAATGGGCCTGTATAAGATGGGAAGAAGCTGGCTACCGAATGTGCCAGTTTGCCTGTGCTTTTTATTTTAGTTTGGATGAAAATAACTCACACTTGGGAGAGAGAATGAATTAAACACAAGAGTTCAATATTTCAAATAGATGATGAACTTCTAAATTTCCATTTACCAGCCTTTCCTCTTGAAGAAAAGAAAAACTGCTTCAGGCAACTTCTGCTGCCCCTGTTATCTAGGGACAAGTACCTCTATTTTCCAGCTTTGGACCTAGGGATGGAGGGTAGGGCTGTGATTAGGGTAGGCATCAAGGGGAAGTGAGGAGCCTGCATCTCTCCAGTTCCCTCTCCATGTTTCCTGGCTCCATATCTGGGACTAGACAGAACATCTCTGCAGTGCCAGGGTGAGTGACAGCCCAGAGCTTCACAGAAGTGCCAGCTGGAGTATAAAAATCCTGTTTAGCAAGACTTTTGATGTTATTCACTTACTTGAAAGGAATGGGCCTATTGGAACTGAGAGTCTGTTTCTGGAACTGCCGCATGGCTTAGGACAGACAAGGGAGCATGGGGGGCCAGGCACAAGTGCCTCCTCTGAGTAGCATGGAAGAAGATGAATCCCTTCCTTTTGAGATTTGTTTAAAAGAAAAATGTTTCTTGGATAAGGAATACCAACTTCTTGGCTTGTAGAGTAGGACACTTACCTGAAATGCAGATGACCCAGATATAATTTTCAGTTCCAA
>JAAGNO010023123.1:0-13529 GCA_033439905.1 Ceryle rudis | reverse complement strand
GAATACCAACTTCTTGGCTTGTAGAGTAGGACACTTACCTGAAATGCAGATGACCCAGATATAATTTTCAGTTCCAATTCCAGTTCCAAATTGGATGGAACTGGGACTTGAACTTGCAGCCTCAATTCCCAAGCTAGCACCACTAACTTAAAACCTAGTAGCTAGAAGAGCTCCTGGGATTTTTTAATTTTAGTTTTGTTACAGGGATTCCAAATTGGAGCCCATAATTGCTTTCAGCTGTAGTTTCATTGAAACAAATATATTCCTATAGAATTTGATTTAAAACAGATTGGCATCTTCTGCCAACATCAATGAATCAAGAATATTTTGCGGAGCTACACGAGAGAAAGATTATTTAAAAGAGGACAAATGGGAAGGATAAAAGAAGAGAATGGCAGGGGATCAAAGGAAAAGGTATATAAGCCAAAATAAAGTCCTACTTGGAAGAGAAACAAAAACTTGTCTTCACTTTTAAAAGTACCTCCAAAGCATTCCTGGTTGGATGCCTGTCCTGCTTATAGTTACAAGGCAACAGATTTCCTGCTTACCAGTAAGTACCAGATCAGAAAAGGAGCTGTTTATTAATTTACTGCAAAGCTTTCTCTTCTACCTTTTCCTCGCCTTTCTACTTTTACACTTTCTGAAGTAAAGTTTATTTAAATAAGCACCCTTTGGTTTTCTATAATGCCCTCAGGCAGAGCAGGATTCTGTTTTATTGCACTGACATTGTTTTGTCCATAATTTTCAAAGTCATTCATCATGGAGACAAACCTCCTGCTTTGCTCCTTTGAGTAGATGTGCTGATGCATTTTTTTTTTTCAGAATAACAGATTTCATCTTTTGAGCAAATCACCTGATTTGAGAAAAGAAATCTGCATGCCAGTAGTCTCCGAGCTAAAAAGGTTAAATTGGTAACCATGAGGTAATATAATTTGGTTAGAACAAAGGAGGACAACACCAAAGATATTAGATCTTTATTTTAGCTCTCTCATTTTATTCAGATACATAATAGTCTAAATATATAATCTTGCCTGTCTTTCAGCTCTGAGATCTCATGGAGGTGGTGTCAAACTGGCTTCTTGTAAAAACTGCAGGAATGGAGCCACGGCCCACTTCAACTACAAAGATATGACCTAAAGGACCATTATAGAACTAGCGCGAGGGACTCTTGTATCATTAGGAGACAGGAAGCGTCCAGTTCAACTCTCAGAGAACTTCTGGCAAAGTGAAATGATTACACGGGAATCACAAAGGCCAAGAGGTTAAGAAGTGTTATGGATATGTGCAAATCCAAGGATATGAAAACACCTATGGTATTGTCAATTGTTTTTTTACAGATTCTGCACGGACTCCTTAGGAGTGTATGAATTCTATGGGTAAATTACAATACCAATGCATTTTTTTATTTCTTTTCTTTTTTTTTTTTTTTTTTAAACTGTTCATTTGAAATAGAACAAATAAATTAAGTGTGGTATATTAATTTTAATTTGGAATGTAGTTTAAACTGCATGATTCATGTCATGTTTCACCATTAGACATAACTTGTTTACAAAACAACTTGTTTTCTGCAATAATAATATGCATGTTTTGGTGGACAGTCATGAAGCTGACTTGCAAATTTTGACTGTAAAAAAAGGAGCATCTGAATAGTGTAAATATATATCAAATTACCTAAATCCCAGCTACATAACATTAATTCTGTTCTTTCTTCTTCTGATTTGAAAGAGAAAGATCTGCTTTAAAAGATAAGCAGACTGACTTTCAAACTACAAGCTATGAATTACTGAAAAACAAAAATGGTAGAAGAATGAAATCATGGTGGAATCAGAGAGAGAGGGACATGCAGAACAAACATCAGAAACATATGGACGCCAATGTAAAACACTTATGTTAAACATGTTCTAGTGATAACAATATGACTGACATTTTAATAGCAGAAAACATCTGAGAGTTAGTATATGAGCAGGATGTTATGTGTGGTTCCAGCCCAACCTAGGAGCTACTGACAGCTGCTGGGAGAGGTTTCATGAAAATCAGTTTTTAAAACTGAATCTTTTCTGATTGGTATTCATGTTATATCTGTTACAGCAGATGCTCTTTGAGGAGATCTCAGCCCTGATATGAATGTGATCTCTAAGCCTCAAGACACAAGACACTGGGTGATGGAGTGAGTTTAGGCTTAATCTCCCAAGCCCAGAAGCAGCAGGACAGTGTATCACCTGGAGCCCTGCCTACATACTACAAACTCAGCCTTAACAAATCTGTACTAGTCAGGGCAACCTGGAACAGACATAGCTATAGTAAATATAGGAAATGTGAATCTACAATGTCTTCAGTGCCCTCCTCCACCTCCTATCTTGTATTTCCACTGGGAATCTGCCATTCTCAGATCAGCTGTCTTTTGTCAGTTAGAGACTGAACATCAATAAGAGCACTGTGGACTCTTAGGTAAATATGACCCTGCGTAAAACTGTGACTCTGTTTTCCACTTCATGATGACTTTTCTCTAAGTACACATCTCTGTGTTCGGAACACAGGTTTCAACTCCTCCTTAGTTTTAAGAGCAAACTGGTTCTGCCAAGAAAACAGCCAACCTGAATACTTGAGATGTGAAAACAAGTGAAACCATTTTTAGAAAGATAGAGCTTTTTGTTGCTACACACCGTGTTTTTATGCCTATCTACATTTGAGGTTCTTTTCATTTTAACAAAAAGCAGTAAATTTATTTTAAAGCAAAGTATAGTAATACAGATATAAAATATATTCTACTTTTAACATGAGCATAGCTTTAAAGCTGAATGATGAGCTAACAGTATGTGTCAAGGGGATACCAAAAAATTCAAAGGCTATTTCTAGAAAGGAAGCTGAGGCTGAGCAGCTTCTAAGTAGCCATATAGGCTGACATTAAATTAGGCTGCTAGAATAGCATGTTGAAGTGAAGGGCCAGTATTCTTGGAGTCAATGCCATCAAGTGAACATGTAAAGAACCAGAAGCCAATTGACGCATTTAACTAAAATGATTTGAATCTGAGAAGTTACGATAATCAAAGATCAAAACAGCTTCACACTCCTAAATTAGTCCTAATTGAAAAAGTGTAGGTTCTACTAAACCCACCTTGTGACCATTAAAATGTCTGAATGGAAAACAGTAAGGACATGTCCCAAAACTGTCAGTCATCCTGTAAGCAATGGATTTTTGAGCAGTTTAGTAATGGAAAATTTAGGCTAAATAATATAATCTGTATAGAGTGAGTTACATACAGGAAGTCCAGTTCAAATGCAATTTCAATATTAAACATCGTGTTAGAGAAGGAAAAATGGAGGAAGAACTTTAGAGAGTTGAGTGTAAAATGGTATAGTTAAATGTATGTAAATGTACATTTCCACGTACAAGACATGGAAACTAAATTTAAAAAAAATAAAACAAAACAACCAAACTCCCTGTACTCCCACAGCCAAACATACCTCTTACACTATGAAGAACAAAAGACAGAAAATATCTGTATTACCTTCATTTAAAAGATAATGCACGCATTTATATAACAGCTTAAAACAAACATGGGTTCAGGTGTGAAGAAGTGGAAAGAGACCTGGTCATAAGCATCCTCTAACTTATTACCTGAGTTCTTTCACCAAGAGCCCCATTTTACAAATTCTAAGTCACAAAAGTCCCAAATTCCCGTGATATCTCTGGAAAGATCTTGGTACGCCATTATCGGCATAGTTGTAAGTCAGTGCAATTGATTACATGATTCAAATCAGAATGTACTTCTGGAAACTTTCCCAGAAGTTTACATTAGTGGATTCTCACTCTTCTAATTCAGGACTATAACATTATACAATGCATTAGAGGCTGAAAGCATAGAGCAAAGAAAAGGTTTAATTACAGTTCCTGGGTAGAACATTATAAAAATTATGGCAAGGATAAAGAAGGCAAGATAAGAAACCAAAAAAAGAAAAAAAAAAAATATTGATGAGAAAATCACCTTAGAAATGACATCCTGAGACAGAGCATATTGATGATGAATAGTAATAATATTTGAACTCAGATAGTGCTCATGGTTCAGGAGCTGCAGAGATTATGTTTATCATGATATTAGTCACTTCTCTGTGGCTCATTAAGAGAATTCTAATTCAGTCAACTCTGTAACTCTGGCTCGTGGTATGATCTGAAGGCAAAGATTACTCTGCTATACTTCCTGTTATGGAAGAATACACTTGATATATTTTTTAACTAGAGGAGGGAAATACTATAGAAAGAACTGTTACTGAAATTGTATTAAAAACATTGTTCTAGAAAGTGAAAGACTCTTGCATATTTTAAGGTTGCTTCAGGGTATTTCAGCAACCCCTTGAAGTTAAAAAGAATGATATCAGAAAAAGCCTTTTTCATCTTTTTCCAGACAGCACAAACCCGAACACCAAAACAAACTTTAAACTCACAGTATGTTCTCCATGCCAAGAGACGTGTCTCTTTATTACTATACTAGCTTTTTTTCCTACTGCTATACTAGCTTTACTACTCTGTACTAGCTTTACTACTAGTATACTAGCTTTCTCATTGGTGTAGTAGAGGTAAGCATATCAAACAACATGGAGATCATAACAGTTGTCAAAAATATAGGCACCATCCTCCCATTTCAGTATGAATCTGTGCATGACAGCTTGGAAAGGAAGTTTCTAATTTATGATGAGAAGGTGGAAAGAAAGGAAAAGGTGCTGAGATTTCTATTCCAAGGTTGGATTACATGAATGAACATGAAAAGCGTAAGTATAAATCTAGATCTACAAGAGTTGTGCATAGATATATATATTATATATATCTGCAAAGGTGATTCATGGATGAAATCTGTATTGTCTTTTGAAGCAGCATCTTGATGCACACTGAAGTTTCCATCCAAGGTGTGTGTGCCAGCTGCATTTGCATTGCTGTAATCTGTAGTATATGCATCAAGGAGGCACATTGTATGCCACATCGGTTTCCCCTTGCTAGAAAATCTTAGTACTTGCAGATCATCATAGGCCATTATTTTGCATTTATTGACCCTCAATATCTGTTACAAACACATGCTGTAATTGTCCCAAATACAAGGGTGCTTTCTACTCCACAAAGCCCACATCACATCACAGGCACTCTGAATTTGTTCTTCAGCCATCCTGCCCGTGAGTGGTCATTCATTTGCACTCTTCCACCAGGAGAACCAAGACAGAATCTGTTAAGCAAGTCCTAACCTTCTACCAGGGTACACTAGGTCATAGCTAGGCACTGCACAGCTTCTCCAGCTTTTCAGAGCTATAAATGGTGCTCATATCACCAGCTGATCACCACCCTGAGAGATATAGCTCTGTAACAGGAGGGCTGGTTGTGGCCCCTCAGAGGCTGGCTCATTGCCTCCCCAACACCAATTTTATGAAACAGGAGTGGGAAGATGCCCCATTTTTTGGCTGGTTCTGATCATGGATGGGCATGCACATGCACAGCCTTTGACTTCTTCCATTTATAGCTGTGAATGAACCAGGATTATGAATTAGAAGCATGTCATTGCAGCAAAGAAGGCCAACTATATCCTTGGCTGTATCAGCAAAAGAAAAGCCAGGAGATCCAGGAAGGAAATCTTTCCCTTCTATTTAGTACTTGTACAACCACATCAGGAGCATTATGTCAGTTTTGGGCACTGCAATACAAGGAAGAGCCTGGAGTGAGGCTAGTGGAGGGCCACCTAGATGGTTACAGAACCTTCATCCTTCAAGATACTCAGAACTCAACTGAACAATCCCTGAGAAACCTGTTCTGTCTGGACCTGCTTTGAACATGGGGTTGGAGCAGAGGATCCCTAAAGGTCTCTCCCAGCTGAAGTTATTTTATAAATCCATGAATATATGTTACTAGCAGCAAACCTTCGTGACTACGAAATTTAGCACCTGGATGCATCAAATCTTTTTTCTCACGTAGCTCTCTAAGCAGCATCTGAAATAGGAACAGAGCCTCCTTTTGTAGGACCATAAGCTGGCCAGACATGGTATGATAGCATTCACAGTGAAGAGAGACAAAACATGCCAAAAGCATCAGCTAGTCTCTGTACTCATACTAGGGGATGCCCTCTCTAGGACATCCCCTGAATGTGTCCACCAACGTATAGATGGCACAGAAAGTCAGTGGACTATGTGTCAGTGGCAAATACTGAGAGTGCAAAACCACATTAACATTGAAATACTCACAATGCACTTTTCATGTTCTGATCATCACTAGCAGGTCGGTGTGGTTTTTCAGGGCAGGTCTGCTGACAAGAGCATAAGGCTGCCCAGCTCCAGACACAGGTGGATCTATTGCCATTGTGACTCCTGTAATCTACCGCAGCTCAGCCTGCAGAGTAGAGTGTGTCACAGTAAATGAGACGTTAGATTGTAATTAAACTGGCAATTTAACTGTAAATAACATCAGCAAATAACCTTTTTTCTCAAAGAAAACTGTCAAGGTTTTCTTAGGAGAAGTGACTGCAGGAAAAATCAACCAAGTTATATTTAAATTAAAGTACAAGGGAAGGCAAACTAATGTAAATCTTTCAGAAAAAGTCAAATGTGGACACTTTTATGAACCCCTGTAAGACAAAAATGGCATGACCACTTTTCTTAAGAAAAATCAATTTGGTCAAAGATAAAACTTAATAACTTTCAGAGGAAAAGCCAAACTGAAGGGTTAGTTCATAAAAAACCTTAACATTGAATATTTTTTTTAAATTTTGGAGGAATGACTGTTGCTTTAATAAATCCCTGAGGTTATTCTGCAGATACCTTCATATTTATGAAGGAATAATAATGGTAATGCCTTTCTGTGATTATGGTGGGAAAAGTGTGGGCCATAGATTCCAGCAGAAGGAAGAAAGCTAAGGCATGAAGTCCACTGTAAATCTCAGAATAACTTAATCTGGGCTCTCATCTTTAGAAAGAACATTTTAATTTAGAGTTCCAACATCAAAGACTATATGAAATCACCATTTCTTTGAAAATCCACACTTAAGGAAAAGAAGATATTGGCCAAAATCCTTAAACTAATTAGTACCAAACACTCCTCTGGGCTGAACTTTTCCCTAGGTTCAAATCACTGAGCTTAAGCCAGCAAGCTCTTGGTTCAATTTCAGTGTGGGCAAGGATGAGCTTCTAGTGATGAGAATCTTTATACTTTATTATCTCCATGTTAAATTGCATTTTCAGTCTGGTTTTATTCTTTTCCTTTTTTATTTTTTTTCTTCTAGGCATTAAATAACACTCCTGACTAGATACTTCTGGTCACATACAAACAAGACTTAAAAATAAATGAATGATTTAGTGAGTTTTCCATTCCTCAGTAGGGAATAATCTATTACTGTGTTTCATCATCAGTCATAATTCTGACTGCAGACTTTGCTTCCATCCCTAAGAGAAAAGGATCAATCCTGATTCTTGCAGAAACAGCTCCAATGTCAAGGCTGAAGAGGACTACTGCGACTGTCCAGATCATTTCTCACTTAGGATTGTCAATGCCATTATAAAACATATTCCCAGATGCATAGGAAGGACAGAAAATAAGGGAGGTAAGAGGACTAGCAACTAAAGAAGTCAAAAGCAAAAAGCTAGGAAGGTGATAGGGAATTTTTATTCACAGATTTACGAGCAGATGGGGAAGATGATCTTGCACCATACTAAGTAAAAACTATTGAGTAAGGAAGAAAGTATGTCCCAAGTGTGCAGCTGGAGTCTCTGTTCCCTTAAAATGTCATATTTAAACTCAAGACCTGAATTAAAATTATGCATTGCTACTTTAACATCTTTAGGTCTCTAATATAGCTTGATTTAAAAAACACAGCAGTTGTGGAAACTGTCTTTTAAGACAGTAGGTTTTACTACAAATTTATACCTGTGTAACTGTAAGGAGAATTGGGTGCAGTGGGTAGGATTTATTTTTTCTTTGCCTAAATTTTTAAAAAAAACAAGAAAGGTTTGTGGTTTTGTTTTTTTGGTTTTTTTTTTTACATCAACATATTGTAATGATTAAAAATTCAGCTTTGACTTGGATGAATATCTATCAAGGTTTGCAGAAGAGACATTACCATTGACCTTATCATCTTAACAACACTTACAGTCAGAGAGCTCTATTCCCTTCTTATGTAATTTGAAGGCTATGACATACAATATAGAAAAAGCAGTATGGGAAACAAAACAAGCTTTTTAGTTTGCAAACAAAATGGTGCTGCTGACAGCCAGCATTGCCAGAGGTAACTAGTTTACTTCATTGCATACTGGCTAAAACATAGCTGTGAAGAAATCAAAATCAAATATTCTTTTCTCTTAATGAGATTAATGATATATAATTTCCAGTTCATTTAACTATGTGTTTTGTAAGCTTTTAAGCTCAACAGTTGTCTAAACATCAGAATCGTACATTGACTGCATTTCTGTAAAATAAATACAATTTTTAAAAAAGGACAGAAAATATTATGAAATGGTCACTACAGAAAAAAAAATCCTGGTATTTTTATGGCTTGGCATTTTAAATATATATAATAGTGTAATATCACTGTGCCTTTGAATGAAACGTCAGTGTGAGCTAAATGAAAACAACCTCCCCTGTGAATTATTTATCAGGCTACCTATATTCAAAACTATTTTCTGAAATTTAAAATATATTAACTAGTATTTTACTCTAGTAACTATTCCTTTCTTTCTTCAGATGGACGTTCACATGGATAGTTAGATGGTAGAACTTGCCATGCTTCATGGCTAGGCCAGCTTTCTGGGGAAGCTTTGTTATATGTCTGCTGCATAGTGAAGGTTTTGTGAAGGTCTTAAACTAGAGATGTGAAATTCATGAAGCCTGAAGCCATAACCTACATTGCAGTGCTGTATTCTAATATATATATTATTCACCATCCCTCCACTCTCAGGTTGGTGTAAATATAAGCATATTTTGCACTTAAGAGGCAATTCTTTTGAGTCTCTCTAAATGGAGCAATCCCTGTTTTGTATTGGAAACAACAGAATCTCCTCTCTTAGGCACATCATATGTATCCATTTGTAAAGACCTTGTTTAAGTCTAAACCCTCTCCTTAGAGGTGACACTGACTGTCATTACATCGCTCTTCCCTGAGCTTTGTGAAGGTGTCCAGGTTTCGCTAGGACAAAATCATAGGCCTGCCATGGTCTGCAGGCTATTAGCAGTTTGGAGTTCACGAGGGCAGCTGTCTCAGCTTGGCTACACCTGTATCCCATCCCATAAACACTGTGCTCAGTATACAGGGGGGAGTCTGGTGAGAGAGGTGGGTTTTTTTTTTGTTTGGACTTTTTCTGCTCCCCAGGACTGCCATCCTGTTTATTGTGACTACTGTACATTCATTGAGCTGAGTCTAACTTTGTTTACTTTATGCTGGCATTGGTATTTGCCTGTTTTATTAAATCTGTTTTCATTTTGACCTGTGTATCTCCTCTCCTTTTCCCAATTCCCCCTTCTTGGCTGAGGAGGGGTCACTAGGCAATAGAGAAACTGCTGTAGCTCAGCCCTGGATATGGGCTAAATATAGACAGGTCAGCTCCACAAAATTAAATTAGAAATACCCCTTCCCATTCTTTTTATTACACAGTCATCAATATTATGTATATGATCACCAGTAATTAGAAGTTTTACATTGGGGAAGCCATAATGCCTACCGCTCTAAGGCAAGATTGGAGACTCATAATATCGGAGCAGTCTGGAAACTAATGGTTCATCAGTTTGTCATTTTAGATAGATTCTGCCTGAAAAGAAAACCAGGACTCAGTCTAGTTCGTCCTACCTACAATGAAGATGTCATTTTTCTGGAGTACCACCTTGAGCACCACTTTGGTGAAAAGTAAGTGATGTTCAAAGTAGGGAGGAAGATGAGGAATGCAGTTGTCAACCTAAAAGTGAATCCCTGAACTAGGGGCACCATCTACAGGGGAACAGACCGACACTGACTAAGATTTGTCCTTGTGCTACACAGCTGCTCTCTCTGCATATGCAGGTTGATTTGACTACTCTTCAACACTCCCTTGTAAAAGAGTATTTCTGTTTTCATTGTAATTTCTGCTGCCACAGTGACCAGGAGCCTTGGGCACAGAGAAGGATCTCTCTGTGCCAGCTGCTATACAAATGCAGATTAGAAGAGACCACCTCTGCCTAAACAACTTAGAAACAGCAGCAGATGTGTACAGATCAAACACAAAGAAACAATTGAAATAAAGTGACACATAGAGACAAACATCAGTCAGTGGACTAACAAATTCTTTGATTTTACCCTTTGATTTTTAGCTAGAATTAAAACCAAACCAAAACCACATTAGTTCTCCACTCCCTCTTTTCAACTCACAATCTCACACATTCCTCCAAAAATCATTTTCAAAGACTTACTTCATATGATGCTTTTGTTAGTTGTGTATAGCTGAATAGTTATTCCAGTATTTATTCATTTTACTGAAGGTTAATTCTCACTTCTGGGACTTAGTTTTCTCACATTGCATTCATGTCTTTCATGTTCTTCCCATGGAGGTTTTGCTTGCTGACTAAGAATGTGTTTTCTAAATACATCAACATCACCTGCTATACACTGGAAACTTCACTGAAATCAAAGCTAGGATGACAGTGCCCTAAAATGAGATTCCAAGTTTTTAATTTTCAGCCTAACGTATCAGCCCTTGGATTCCAAATCAACTGGGAAAAAAAACCAAAACAAACCAAAACAAACCACAATCAAGAGCGGGCATTTCATTTGCTAAAAGAAGTTTCAGAAACATTTGCTTGAACTCATGCAATTGGAATTTCATTTCTCCCATCTCCCTAAGCAAAAGACAATTCCTTTGTCTTCAGGCATACAAAACTACTCTCAAAAAGAAAAACTTGAGGATAGAAAAAAAAACAACACAAAGGAGAAATAGCAATAAAATAACATGACAATGAAGAGCAAAGCAAAAGAATCTTTCTGTTAAAAATAGGTACTTGTGATCTTGTCAGTGGATAATTCCATCATGACAGTCACAGTTCAATCTCTGTTAGTTTACAGTTCTAGACTCCACCTAATAAGTAAATTAACATGCCACCAATATCATTTACTTATTCACCTGCTGCTGATTTGCCCTTGTGACTTGCCTGACTTCCCGTCTTGTACATCTAATTGTGACTGTTGTGATACTTGGTCACATAAAGGATGACACAGAAAAGAAAGCTGATGGCAGCTTGGGCCCAAAGCCAGAGCCCTGACTGCTGGTTTTGATGTGCTACAACTGCTGTTGCTCCTGAATTTGCCTCAGTTCAGTGACTTATTCCAGTATCTGCTCTTTAAATGCCATAAAACTTGCTGGGACAAGACTGAGAATATTTTGGTTTCACTGGCTTTGGCCCAAGCTTTCCTCTTCTTCATGGAGCAAGCAAGAGTCTTTTAATTTCAAAACCTAGTTTTTATGGCTCATGTTGCTTTCTAATCTTGAGGTTTTATCTTGAAGCCATAGTATACAGAAAGTGAAAAATAAAAGATGGCTAAGACAAACACTGCATCATTTCTGGTCTTGCTCTTTTTTTGAGATTCTTCCCAGATGCTCCTGCACCTCTGGATCAAAGTCTAAATGAAAAACAAGGGATATGAGGTATATGATAACAGAGTCTGGTTCTTCACTTCTACTTAGCAGGATTCCTGATGAAACTTCTGAATGGTAGACGCTATTTTAAATTCTCTTTTCATGCACTAATGCACATTAAAAACCAAAACAGCATAGTTCTTGGGTTTAGAACATGATTTCTTCTAGCTTTGCATGTTTCTTCTTTTTTTCCTCGTGATAGGACACCTTCTTCTTCCCTGAACATAACTGTGGAAGACATAAAAATAATAAATACAATGATCATGAGTTTCATGAGTTTAGTGGTGAGCATTTGGCTAGCACTCCAAGCATTCATCAAATGGCTCCTGAGCTTTTCTACATCTTTGTCTGTTCAGGACGTATGTGTCAACCCTCAAGTTTCACAGCTTCCTTTGGTTTAATTAACCAGCATGACTGGACAGCAACTACCCATGTCCTTGAGTAGTAGTGAAATGAATTTGCTGAAAGGACTGGAGACCTCTTTCAGTATGAATAAGCTTTTTGGGCTGGAAAGGAATAGAAGGAAGCATGTGTGGTAGAAGGAACTTAACTTTTGCAGAAATTTCTCCACTGCAAATTACCAAGGTCAGAAAATATTAGGTGAAATCTCTCCCACCACCCTCCCAGCCCCTACCACACTACCCTTTTATTTTTACATATTTATTTTTTTAATCTAGAAGAATAATTATGTATGGACTACCTTAGTCAGAGAGTGAGAAACCGATGGTATACTTTACAGAGTTACTGTTAGATAGCATTTCTGTTCCTTACTGTCTGTAGAATAAGAGAGGGCCATTGGGCTTAAATGATGTTTCCTGTCTTTGCTCAAATACTAAGAGTATGATGTGTCATGCCTTGTGAATGCCAGACTCCCACAGACTTCTGGCTGCGTGGCTGTTAAGAACACAGCATCATGTCCTCATAATTATTAGCATTGAGATGTGTGGTGTTTTTAACTGACCAGATAAATGAATCCTAGAGAAAATAGTCCTTACTATCTATTGTGTTGGGAGAGAGAAAACAACCACATTTTAAAATCACACAGGGTAATTTGGGCACAGGTGACCACTTTTGCATATGCAGTTTAAATTATGGTAGCTCCTCCTTCTATAGCTCAGCAAGAGATGATATTTTCTTTCCTTTTCCCTCTCTGACTTAATGTACCCATACAAGAAAAGCTCATATTGTGACTAAAAGAACTAAGAACTCATGCAAGGAGAAAAATGTGTATTTTAACTGAACTGGAAAAGGGTTGTGATTTTTAGAGGGAAATCCATCAGCACAAAAGTATGGGTGGCAATTGACAGGATGATCTGTTGAAGGCATTGTAAAGTCACTTCTGAGATGTCCCTGGGAGCTTCTTGACTTTCTCTGTTACCTGCTAATGATGATACACAGGATCTTCTCTTTGTCAACATTTGCTATTTATTGTATTAAGATGTAAAATAGGTAACTTTCATGCTTGTGTACTAAGTGAAACTACATGTTTCTTTAAGTTTTCTTTAAGTTTTCTTACAAAAACTGTAATTCAGCAGGATCCTGTTCTCCTGTGCATCAATCCTAGACTAGAACCTCTATGTTTGGTACCCTGTGACCAATTAAAGGTTATGGGAAACCCTTACATAAACACCACACCATTATTTTTACAATTTTGCAGATAAAAATATGTTTTCCTTCCGTGCCTTTGAGGGTATGGATGCAACAATAATAGATGCTGAGGCACAGAGAACTTTAGTCCATTGTGTTTTTAAAAGCTAACCTTACATCTAAATCTATTTCCATTTCCCTCTGGAACCTGAGCAGCTTTTCATGTTATATTAAACATTAGACAAATAGGGTAGATCTAATTAAAAGTTGAAGAAATGTGCTTCCCTTAATTGAATTTGTTACAGTTACATTTTGCAGAC
>JAAGNO010023122.1:12729-23354 GCA_033439905.1 Ceryle rudis | reverse complement strand
AGCTCTTGCTCAGCATTGCTCAGCTCCCCTCTCAGGCTGCTCTTCTCCAGCTGAACAGCCCCAGGGCTCTCAGCCTATGTTTGGTCACTTCCTCCCATTTTGACAGGAAAGCAGCTTTCTGTGTCTTCCTCCTCTCCACTGACTTTTTCTTCTTTTTCCCCAATGCTAAAGAAGTACCACAGACCTCCAGCAAGAATAGGAAGCAGAGAGAAATAGAGTGTAATTCTCCAAAAGCCTAATTAATGCAGTGAAGTACTTTCTAGAGGAAAAAAAAATGTGTTGGGTTTTTTTTTTTTCCAGTTAATATAAAATGCAGACTGTTTAATGTCGGTTGGTACGAGCCATAGTTGCATTGCATGAATGCAGAAGTTTTTAGTATGTTGAAGAGAATTGCTATAAAAGAAATAAGGTTCTACTCTGCCAAGTGACAATAAAAAGGAGCTTGTCTTACTCATCCGATCCGCTCTGTTTTTAGAGTCAGATCTGCTTAATTTAGCAACAAACATTTGTTCTTCCTCCTACGAGAACTGCAGAATAAGCGTCACTGTAAGAAAAGAAAACAGATCTTTCTGCTTTATGCCTTTTTCTTCAAAAGTTACCTGACTTCCCGTAACAGCAGCAATGAATTGTAAATTCTTTAAGGACAAGAACATTCTCTGTAAAGGAATATGACAGATGAGAAGTTGACCTGCTGAATATCCATTACTCATGGTGACATGTGAGATCCAGAATCTAAGCTGGATTTATAGGTCTGGTGGCTGGAATGTCTTTTCACTTGGCTGTGTGATCCTGTTTGACCTGGATACAGCGAGACATGATGGATTGTCACTGTGGTTATTTCTCAGAGAAATGGGGCTCAAATTTCCTGGAATTTCTCAAAGTTTCCAATCTGGAAATAACTCAGTTTTATTGTTTCAGATCCAGTGGACGAAGCTGAAAACGCACCCAATCTGCCTGGTAATGTTTCCTCTCTTGTTCATTACTTTTCTTCCTCACTTGTTTTAATCTCTCCTAATTGAGAAATATTCTGCAGAGGGAAGCTGTGAAGTGTCTCCTCATCTTCATTTGGCCTAATTCCTCTAGGCCCTTAGCACAGAGGGAGTGGGGAGTTCTGAGAATAGTCCTCTTTGGGATGAGTGGCCTCCCATGAGACCCACATTTCACTGCAGGATGGAGCTGGGCTGAGCTCTTGGTGAAGTCCAGGGCAACCTTGTGCCTATTTTTTGTTGTTTATTCCACCCCCACACGCACACTTCTGGGGATTCAGATTAGCCAATGCTCCTGGCACTGACATGTGAGAGCTTTAACACATGAGACTCTTGGAGGGTCAGAGACTTCAGAGCTTGGTTATCCCTGCTCTAGAGTCTCAGACCTAAGGCTGGTAGACTGAGCTTGATTCTTGGTCTTGTATTTATCACTCCCATGTCCTGTCTTTACAGTACCTGGATAAAGTGGAGGTGGAGATGCGAACATGCGAAGAGCCTCGGCCACCCAACGGACAGTCTCCCATTGCTCTTGCTGCAGGTCAAAGGTCAGACCCTAAGTGCTGGGGTTTCTTCCTGACACGCTTCTGGGGTGTAGGTGGCCGTTGTTCTCGATGGTTAACCATTGGCCTCTCCACACTCAGCTTTAAGTGGCTCTAATATTCCTTGTACACCTTGGAGCCTACATCTACTGGGCCTTTTGTTTTAACAAGTGATGACTTTGAGGGACTTTCTCTTTTGCAGTGAATATGGCTTTGCTGAAAAGGTCGTGGAGGGGATGTTTATTGTTGTCAATTCCATCACCATCAAGATTCACTCCAAGGCCTTTCACGCTTCTTTTGAGCTATGGCAGCTCCAAGGCTACAGTGTCAACCCAAACTGGCAACAGAGTGACTTGCGACTCACCCGCATCACTGATCCCCAGAGAGGAGAGGTAAAGACTTGCCTTACGTCACCTGTCCCAGTGTGCACGGCGGAGTGGTGTTTGTGTCACCCCTGTCCTTTGGGGTAGTCGGGCTGTTGTCTGAGTTCTCATACGGCGATGGTAAGGAGCTTTGGTGAGCTTGCCTATCATCTACTGGAACAGGGTGGCTGAGGGCTGCCTTGGTTTCAGAGCTTCCTCTGAACTTCCCTGATCCGAGAGAATGAAGCTGGAGAAGCTCTGACTGCCCCTGTGGTTTGTCTGGTTTTAAACTCAGTGTGAGAAAGGGGTTAGATGTTACCTCGTTTTTGTACTGGGACCATAGAAGAAAAGTGGTGAATGTTTTTCTGTGGCCTTGTTTCATTCCATGTCTTGCAAGCATTTATTTTAATCCTCGAAGGCGTTGAAAATCTCAGGATTTTCCTGGTTTTCTCCTGGGTAGGTTTTGACGTTCAAAGAGCTCACCTGGCAGACGCTTCGGATAGAAGCAGATGCCACTGACAATGGCGATCAGGATCCTGTTACTACTCCTCTGAGACTCATCACCAACCAGGGGAGGATCCAGATCTCTCTCAAGAGAAGGGTGAGACTTTGCTCCATACTTTGCAGGATGTGGTCTCCCTGCCTGGTGCAGTGATGATGTGTATTTCCTCCCGCATTCTTCAGCAACCGATCTTTTCCTTCACAAATGTTGAGTGGAGGTGCTGTATCGCTCTGTTTTCTGTTGGAGACAGCTGTGTTCTTACCAAATGTCAAAGCAGTTTATTTCCCAGAGGAGGGTAACATGTATGGAACAAATCTTTAAATCCATTTGAACATCCCAAGGCGAGTTGTCATCTCTGTACTGGGAGAGTAAAGCCTGGTGGCCTTATTTTTAGCTGTCAACAGAAATGTGATTTAAAAAAAAAAATAATTTAAACCACTTTTATTTTAACTTTTTTTTTTTTTTTTTTTAGCCAGTTATCAATTTTCCTTCTAAAAAGGAGGTAGCTTTGACTCCCTACCTTCTCAGAGGAGGTATTGTAGATGCCCACCAGATAAGTTAACTCTCTCTCAACTGAATTTCAGAGCAGCATCTGCTGTTTCTGCTGCGGCTTCCGTGTGTTCTGAAGAATGTAAGTATATGGTTGCAATTCTTGAAGTCTCTGACTCCTCCTCGCTGTTTCAGACCAAAGATTGCAATGTGGTGGCATCTAAGCTGATGTTTCTCCTCGATGACCTGCTCTGGGTGCTGACAGACTCGCAACTGAAAGCCATGATGAAATACGCAGAGTCTCTGAGTGAAGCCATGGAGAAGTCTGCCCAGCAGAGGAAAAGCTTGGCACCAGAGTCTGTGCAGGTGAGTGGGTCGTGATTTGGATGTTGATCTGCCAGGAAAAAGGAAAAGACAAGGTGAAAGAGACAGTTTCTGTTTGTGTGGCATCTGGCCCTTGCTCATAGAGCATCTCCCTGATAGGAACTGGCAGCTGACCGGGTGTCAGGTCAGCATCGCGTGGCTTTGGGGCTGCTGTTGGCTAATGAAACGACCGAGGGGTTGGATCCATTGCCAGTAAGCGGTGGAGAATGCTCATGTGTAGTCACGGGCCAGATAGATTCTGCCTGATGGCAGGGAAATAGTGTTCAGTTTTGTGGCTTTACACATGTGGCTGGCACATGGACAGTTGCAGAGGGTCCCACAAGGATTTGATTTGGGAATAAGCAGTAAATATGTTCTAGAAAGAATCTTTTCAGACAGTCAGCATAGGCCTGGGGGAAGGGACTCTGCTGAAATAAAAACCAGAGTACTGGTGAGCTGTGATGCTCAAGGGAAAACATTGGCATCTGATTTCACTGGTGGTGTTCGGGTTTCTCCTTTTTTTTTTTTTTCCTTCCTAATACTCTGGAGAGAGCTCTTGATTTTTGCGATTGTTCTTTGGTTCCCATAGAGCTTAGTGTACGAGAACCTCCGAGCAGCTGCTTCTGCCAGTAACCTTGAACTTCCCTTCCCGCTCTCTTTGTTTTCAAAACGCCGTGCTGAGTAATTGCTTGACGAGTGTTGCAGAGTAAATATGGAAGGCAGAGGACAAAAGATGTTTTCTGAAGCAAGGCTGAAGGGAGAGGATTATCACTGCCGGTGGTGGAAGCTCCAGGGAAGGAGAACTGTGCGCATGGTGCAGTGAGAGCACGTGGAAGGGGGGATCAGGCATACTTAGCCTTTTTTTGTCCAGGAGTCTTAAAGTCTAATTCAAGATAAGCGAGCAGTAGCTTGAGGAGGCAGAACCACAGGTGAAGAGTTTTGCTCATGAGAATATAGGAAAGGATCCAGATTTCTGGACTCTGAATTCAATTTCTATAAGTTTCTGCCTTGCAGTCTGGAAGATTGCATGAGTATTTTTAGTTGCATTATAATCTCTTTATTTTTTGTTTGGTTTGTTTTTTGGCTTTCTACTAGTACTTACCGAGCTTGTCCCTCTGCAATAGATCACACCACCTCCTCCCAGTACCCAGCAGTCCTGGTCTCAGCCGTTCGGAGTCAGCCCGAATGCAAGTAGCATTGGTCAATACTTTGATAAGCACGACATGAAAGAGTCATCCTACCACCTCCTCATCTCACGCCTGGACCTGCACATCTGCGATGACAGCCACACTCGAGAGTCAGGTAACCGAGAGCAGCATCACGAGGAAAACATTCTAATCATCTATTTTCTGTCTGGAAGGAGGATTTTCTTCTTGAGAACACTCCTCTTTCATGCTCCTGCCTCCCAGTGAGGCAGTAGGCAGTTGTTAAGGCAGATGGAGACACTGGTTCTGTATGTCTGAACTAGCTATTGGAAAATCTTTCTTGGTTCTTCTGTGTCTCTTGGCACAGCCATCTCTGATCCAACTTGTACAGTTTGTTTTTATGCATCTTCCCATAAAAAAAATTGTCTTTCCCACATCCATCCCAATTGCAAATACTTTCGAATGGGTCTCTGTATCACTGTCTCCTGAGCTGCTGTTACAAACATCTTAGCTCAGTTTTGTTGTCTTTATTTCACCAGCCCTACCAGCAAGGCTTGGAAACAAATGCTGGTTACTGTAGGAAGTGTAATGGGTAGGGGCCTGGGAGGCAATGGGATCTTGCATTTTGGTGTTTGAGACTCTAGGTCTGGTGATTCTAGAGCTGATGGGGGTTTTCTCGGTTCTGTTTTTCCACAGGCACTTTGAAGCATGGGATGCTGGGAGGTGCCATACAGGTGACCTTCAGGAGGATGGCTTTTGACTATTATCCCTTCCACAGGGCAGGTAGGGGAGCATGTGGCCTCTGAACTGGAGGGAGGAATAAAAAAAAATAAAAATTGAAGCACGGTGATGTTTTATGGCTTCAGGCTGGACTGGAAAAAAGGCTCCACAAAGGGCTTAGGACTTGAATCCTTGTGGGCAGGGTTAATCAAATTTACCTGTCAGTTCATGACTGACAGGTTGGTGGTAGAGCAGGACACAGAGAGGAATGTGTTCTGTCTCTTGTAAAGACAAAGTTGAAACCTTGGATTCCTTTTCAGTTGTTTAAGCTCTGGATCTGGTTCTTACATGTGCCTAATCAATTTGGAAGGGTTATAGGATATATCCCAGGAGAAAATCTGTTTGTGATTAACTGAAGAATCAAGGAAAAGTGACCTTGGCATTCTTCCCAACACCTGAATTTGGAACGCTTGCTGGTAGGACCAGCTCTGATGTGTGAAAGCCTGCACTTGTTTCACAAGCGCTTGGTGTGCTGCCTCTTGTGTATTCCAGATGTGATACCAGTAAGGAGGAATGCTGTACAAATTTGCATCCATTTAAGGGGGGCAGGAGGGTTGTGTGTAGCCAGGAAGTTTTAAAGCCAGGATGTTTGCTTTCATATAGGAGATGCCTGCAAGCACTGGGTGAGGTACAGTGAAGCAATGGAAACACGGGGGCAGTGGGCAAAGAAGCTGGTCAGTGAATTTCAAAGCAAGATTGAGAAGCTTTATGAAGAAACGGACCCTGCATTTGCCAAGTCTCCGCTTTCCCCCTTCAAAAAGAAACCAGGTAATGGTGTTTGATAACACTCCTAACAAAGCAGGAGATTGTAACAGTTGTGCTCCATCCAGCAATACCTCTACCTCTCCCCGGCTTAGCAGGCTGATTTGTTGGTCTAGAAATCTGTAGCCTGCTAAAAATCCTGAATATAATTGCCAAGGGAAGTGGCTCTTCTCCTGGAAAAACACCACAGCAAGCGTGGGCCGGCTGCAGTGGTCTCTTTCCTGGCTTGTTGGTTGAATTTCTCCCTAACTGATTACAGAAGGAGTAAATTACATACTTAAAGCCTGGCTGAAGAGTGTGTTCTCTTGCACAGAGCAGCCTCATCTTTCAGTGTTCTTCTTTCAGAAATCATAAGTGGGTTTGTTTGTTTGTTTTTCTTTTTTTCCTGCCTAGCTGTGCACATCTCTTTCTAATTGTGGGGCTGTTAATTCTGCTCTGTAAGCACATCCATGCTGGTACTGACGGTGAAGTTCACTGCAAAGGAGATGAGTAAAACCCTGCTGGTTCTGCTTTTCCATCCCCACAGATACTTCTTTGAGTCCTCATAAAAGTCCCTTGGAGAAAGGTCGTGTACCTCCCACGAGTTTGCCGCGACTCCGGCATCCTCCCTGGAACCGGCTCCGATCCAGCTGCGTGGTGGTTCGAGTGGATGACCTGGATGTTCACCAGGTAGGGATTTGAGCAGTGTCTGGAGATGTGCATCTTGTTTTTAAAAAAGCAGCTTACCCAGTTACTATTCATATAAATTGTGCAAATCTCACATCGTCCAAGACAAAGTTCTGCTCAGAGAACCCAAATGCTGTTATTGCATTTCATGTAAAACTCTTAAACCAAGTATGAACTGCTGATAATTTTCATGTTGGCAGGAAATTGCATAACCACAGTGTTTCTGCACTCTCTTCACATCCAAACTTGCATGAGGCAGGCCCAGGATGAACTATTTCATGCAGTTGAGAAGTGAGGGAGGATATGAGTTTTTGACAAGAGGAGGGTTGTGTTCTCTCCTCCTTTCTGACCCAGAGCAGAAGCATCACTAGAGTGGATCAGGCCCTACACCCATACACGCTGTAGCCACTGCAAGAGCGTGACCAGTGCCAGATAGTATAATGGACTCACCAACATGTGTTAATCTTGAAGAAAGCTCTACTAGATTTCAGTTCTCTTTATCCACATCACCTAAATCTAATTGTCGTGGCTCTTACTAGCAGTGACAGGAGACCTAAAGAACTAAATTCTCTCAAAGGAGAGGAGCTGTCAGCATTAACAGGCAGAAAAAAAGGTTTATTTTTACTTGAAAGCCGAGTGTGTTTGATGTGTAAATGAGGTGGATGGAATACAGGAGACTACAGGGTTACTGGGACACTTTTTGTCAAATCAGGATTCTCCAGAACTGCGTGCTGTTGTGTTTTCAGGTTTCTACAGCTGGTCAGCAAAGTAAGAAACCCTCCACCCTGCTTTCATGTAGTAGAAAATTCTTCAAACTTCCTGATCAGGTCTCTGCAATCCATATTGAATTCACAGAGTATTACTTCCCAGACAATCAGGACTTTCCAGGTAATACACCAAGGTTAGCACCTTCTTTCATAAGTTTCCTAAAGAAACGGTCAACTCTTAATTCTTTAGGTGTGTTCAGCCTGTTACGTATTCTCTGGGTGTCCATTTTTGTTTGGTTTCCTGATGTCTGAGTTTCTAATTAATTTTTTTTATGCCTGTGGAAAAGTGGGATAAAGTTTGCCTCCACATTTCACACCACACGAAGTTGTGCTTGCAAAATAATGTATGTGGGAACGTACCGAGGAAGTTCTCTCTGCCCAGCTCTGGGGATTCTGCCTTCTTGATAATGCTGGTGCTCTGCAGATGGCTTGATGTCGGTCCTGGAACACCTCATTTCTCTGGTGCACCACAGCTTCTCCTTTTCATCCAGAGAGCTGTCTGCAGTGGGTGTTGAAGGCCTCTGGGTGGGTGCTGTCAGTGCAGGTTGTACGCTGAGCTGCAGACCACCTGAAGTGCCTTTTCTGTTCTTACTAATCTGTCTCGATTCTGTTTTGTTCTAGTTCCGTGCCCAAACCTGTATGTACAGCTGAATGGCCTGATGCTTACCCTGGATACAGCAAGTGTGCTCTGGATAAACCTCTTCTGTCTGGATCTTTATCGCAGCTTGGAGCAGTTCAAAGCCATCTACAGGCACTTGGAGGACTCGGGCAAGCATGACGAGCATGTTGATGTTCGACTGGATGGCTTCCGTCTGAAGGTACCATTCCTTTCCTTCCTTTCCCAGTTTCCAGTGTTCTTTGCCTCCCTGTCGTGGAAGGGACATGAGACTGGGACAAAGTTGGAGTCCAGAATGAGAAAACAACCTCTGGCTTTCTTGAATTCTCTTCAGTCTGCCACTTCAGTTAGTTCTGGTTTAATCTGTGGGTGCCCGATTGAGCTCTAGCCTGGAACAGGCAGTCAAGTCAGCATTAGTGAAAACAGTTTCAAGGAGAACTTGACGGTTCAAGTAGCCAAAAGTTATTTCCTGGCCTTTTGGAACCCACTTTGACTCTCATACCATTCACAGTGGTCCTGTGTCTGCTGCACTGACCTCTTATGGTCCTTGTCTTTGATTACCCTTGATAGCACTTTTGTGGGGAGGCTTAAAGGCCTTGAGGTATAGTAAGTCTTTGCAGAGAGAGATCAAAGTAGATGATGTAAGTTGAGCTGCTACATAAGACATGGATGGTAAAAACCTAAACCAAAACTCGGATTAAATTTCTTGATTCTTCTTCTCTGATTTGTAAATCTTATTCAATTTTTCAGATAGGGATAAATTGAGAGTTTAGTTCCACTCTTGGGATTTTAGTAGAGACCAAAACTTCTCAGTTATATATCCCACAGCTGACTTGCCCTGTAAATGGCCAGGATAAGCCTCTTAATTTCCCTTCTCACCATTTTACTTGTAATGTCTTTCTCCTCTGCGTAGCTGAACATCCCTGTGGAGAAGAAAGTCACTGACCACCAAGATCGTCCACAGACACTCTGCATTTGCACGTCACAGATGACTGCCACCAACACCCGCCATGCTCTCTCCTGCAGCTGCCAGGACCTCCAGAGCCTCTTCCGTAAATTTGCCAGTTCAGAGTTCTTCCACTCCAGCTACACTAAGTTCCCAAGGACTCAGCACAGTTTCAGCCTCCTCCACACCCTTTTCTTGCGCCACGCCTATGAGGTGGATAATAAGCCTCAGAAGCATCCGGGGTTTTCCCAGCTACTACACAAAACCTCTGCCTCTGAAGATCTGTGGTCTGTGAATTTCACTGAGCTTTCCCTGGACTTTGAGGGGGCTGAAAGCTCAAAGGGCAGAGCCCTTAGCTTTGTTGACCCATTTCCCCTTTCTGTTTGGGCCTGCCTTCCCAGGAGATGGGGGCAAGCCCAGATATCTAAACGACAGGAGCTGGCTGCCTCTGAGTTGAAAATCAAGCCTTCTGCCAGCTTTAGCAATCACTCCAAGAATGAGAACCTTTCCAGAGAACGTGGCGTTTGTCAAAGATCAAAAACTGACCAGGATCTGAAGAACATCTACAAGGTCCCTGAGACAATGGCTGTCTTGGGAGAATCCGAGTGTGAAATTGATGATGGAGTAGATAATGAAGAGCTGGAAGCCTCTGCTGATATCCACGTGCTTGTGTCTTCACCTGTTCATGTCAAAGTTCGGCTCAACCACTACCAATACTTGGTGCTGCTCAGGATGAAAGAAGTTCTGCAAACGCTACAGGAGCAGTTGGCCCAAGATACCCAGGAAGTGACTGGGTGTCCTTTAGATCCCATGTCTGCCTGTGTAGGAGTTATGTTCCACAGCGCTGAAGTGGCCCTACTCATGAACCCTGCACCAGGGTCCATCTTAGAACCCAGATCCTTGGACTCGGACACAACCAGCCTGATCGAGTCTGAGCTGTCTCCTTCAGACAGCAAGGAGGGTCTGGCAGCTGAAGAGAAGGAGCTGAAATCAGAGACCAGTTCTGAGAAGGGAGTATGCAGTACCTCGGAGGTCCCAGAGGACAGTGGCATTGAAAATACAGGTACCGGTGTACCACTGGAGAGCCTCCCGAGATCTGCGAGCGACGGAGCTCTGAGTACGAGTCCCCACGGTAAGAGCATAGAGGAGAAAGGTTTGATAGAGGAAGCGCATGAAGCTGTGGAAGCCCTGGTTGCAGAAAGACCAGCAGAGACCAGCAGCCATTCCCAGAGCCCTCCAGCCCTCCCTTCTAGCCCAGCGTCAGACCCACAGCCCTTGGGGAGAGGAAACATCACTCTCAATGGCCAGGCAGAACTCATCCCTTTGAAGAACATAGAGGTGGAGTTGTCCAGTGCACTGCATATCACAAAAGATGCCACAAAGGAAGCTCTGCATGTGACCATGGACCTCACCAAAGAAGCCATGTCTATAACAAAAGATGCTCTGAGCCTGAGCAGGGAGAAGATGACATCCACCATGCAGAAAATGCTCTCTCTGCCCCCAGCCAAGTGAGTGGATCATCCTCCTGTGCTTCACAACAGCAGCAGCAAGGCTGCTGGGAGCGGGGGAGATGTAGGCTGGCTGCTCCCTTTCACAGGGTCACAGAATGGTGGGGGTTGAAGGGCACTCTGGAGATGCTCTGGTGCCACCCCCCTGCTCCACCCAGCAGGGGCACCCAGAGCAGGGGGCCCAGCAGCGCAGG
>JAAGNO010023122.1:2156-12487 GCA_033439905.1 Ceryle rudis | reverse complement strand
CCCTCTCAGGCTGCTCTTCTCCAGCTGAACAGCCCCAGGGCTCTCAGCCTGTCCTGGGCACAGAGATGCTCCAGCCCTTCAGCATCTTTGTAGCCTCCACTGGACTCTCTCTAGTGGTTTCTGGTCTCTCTTGAACTGGGAAGCCCAGAAGTGGCCACAGTGCTCCAGAGGTGACCTCTCTAGGGCAGAGCAGAAGGGAAGCAGAACCTCCCTTGACCTGCTGCACACGCTCTTCATGCACCCCAGGGCACCACTGGCCTCCTTGGATACAAGAGCACACTGCTGGCTTTCTTTCCATGTTATCTGGCTTAGAGACAGGTTAGATATTCATCTCTTGGGGACGGTCTGAGTCCACTAGAGTCCATTTTGCAAGTGTTCAGAGTCTGGCCCGGTAGCTGTATGTGCTGGAGGGGAAGCTCCTTAGCACTTCCTTTTTTCTTTTTCCCTGTAGGGATTCTGTGCCCAAAGCAGAAGAAGGGGCAGTGACTCCAGGCGGGGGTGGCAGCAGCCGAATGCGTTTCTTCTCCATGAAGAGGACCTCATCCCAGCATTCCTTTGACACTACGTCGGTAGATGGGAGTGGCCCTGAGGATGGGCTGTCTGTGGACAGTGATGGCAGTGATGGCTTTGTGATGCTCACAGACTCTGGTAACAAGCCCTTGTTTTTATCCTCCCCCCCCACATCACACTGGTGAACACTCTTTTTCTTCCACGGGCAGCTGAGTCACTCTGCGTCCTTGTGGAATCCACTTGTGCCACTCCTTGTTTTTGAATGTCATGAGCAGTTCACCCCCAAGGTGCCTTTTCTTTGAGATGAGGAGTATAAATGAGTGGGGAGGGTGACCCTTGTCCATCACAGTGGTGTTCTGAGGCATTGGGCTGTGCTAGAGCAAGGGCTGTAAGCACCTGCAGGAGGGTGGATGGTATGGAGCCTTTATAAAGGGCTTGGCAAAGGCTGGTTGGAAGTTGGGCACTCTGAGCATTTCAGTTGGTGTCTTTCGCCTCAGCTCTGTATTCCTTAAATTCATCTGAGGAGCTGGAGAGAGTTCTCCAGAGGATGGTGTAGGTCATGAGATTCAGCTAGATACTGAGATCCGGACCGCTTCAAAACAGAAAGAGGATCAAATTGTTGTTGTTCCTTTCATTTCAGAACCCAGCCTGGACCCTCTTCCCTCAGGGCATCTTCCTCAGCTCCATAATGACTCGGGCAGTAGAGGAAGCCTGATGGCAGAGGATGAGGGTGGGGTGTCTCCTGAAATAAGCAGCTCGACCTCACAGAGCGAAGACCCCAGCCTTCCGCTGGTCAGTCCGATTCCTTCTCGCCGTGATACTCTGAGTGAATCTGGACGCGATCCGTGCGGTCATGTTGGCTTGAACAATAAGCGAGCTTCTCTCTTTCTCCTTCAGGTGTCTGTCCTCGTGCTGAAGATGCACGAGGTGAACTGTGGTATCGAGGCACGAGGGGATGATTTGTCTGTTGCTTTACAAGCGATGAGCGCGGTTCCAGAGCAACTGAACAACGTTGGGATGTGGCAGTATCTGCGTGGCTATCTGGGTAAGAGGTCTGCTGCTTTCATACTGGTCAGCCTCGGGGAATATTCCATTTTAACTGGTACTTCAATTGTCAGTGTTTAACGTGTTTAGGATTAAATATGGCTTGCGTGTGGGGAATAAGATTTCTAAGAAGCTCTCAGTCGTTCAAATCTGGTATTTGAAAGCTGTTTCCAAAGTGCCTGCCCAGTCAAGCTCCATGGTGCCCAGTAATCACTGACCGAGGTTCTTTTTACCAGCTGCTAGAATGCATGAAATCAATTAAAAGAAGGAATAAAGCTATCTAGGGAAACCCTGAAATTATTCCTGTTTTGAGAATAATGCCTCTGGGCTGGGGTACTTCCCCAGGGCTAAATTCGAATTAAAAAAAAACCTCCCCAAACCAACCGAAACCAACCAAACGACTAAAACCAAAAATCCCCACCCAGCTCAAAAAAAAAAATAGAAACCAAAAGTAAATACAACCCCAAGTTTGAAGCGAAAGTGCGAGCAGTTCTTGGCCGGCTGATCCTTCGCTTAACAGTTCTGCTTGTGGCCGCGAGAGGGCAGAGGAATCGGAGGTGAGGTGGTTTGGAGGGCAGGGGAGATCCCGAGTGGCCGGTCTGTGGTCAGCTCGTCTATCTGCAGCGCAGAGGCTGGGTTTAGCCTGTTGAGGTGGTGAGAGGGAGGGACGGGTCCGGGGGCTTAAATGGTCCAGTTCTGGTGTTAGCTCCCTGCGATGTGGGCTCTTAGTCTTTTGAAGGTTAGATTAATGCAATGTGAAGGATGATTTCAGACTGCTGGTGTTGTCAGCTTGACTCCATTCTGCACCTGGACGGTAAAGGGCTTTTCAAGATGCCTCCTCTGGGTTTATCCTAAGGGATAACTAATAAGGTAAATAAGAAGTCGCTGATGCCATCTTCTGCCATGAGATCTTTCTGCTGAAGCTCTAGGAGATCCAGGCATAGAGAAGCCTTCAGTCCCTGAAGCCAGGAAGGCCCAGCCAGAAGTGTGCTTACGGCTTGAAGTGGGACCTGTCGCTGCTGTGCATTCTCCACTCGCTGTCCAGAATGGCTTCCTTCATATGCTGGTCCACAGTTACACAGCAGAGCTCTTCATGTCCTTCCTTACCAACCTTGGCCCCTTTCTTGAGGATGAAATAATTCCAGAGGTGATCCCCATGGAGATAGAAGTTGTGGATGCCAAAATCACATTGAAAGTGAGTGTGTAGGGGATCAGAGAATTCCCCCAGGGTGGCAGCCTGGGCAGAGCTCGCTTGCAGGGTTCTACTTGGGGAAGGCTGCTGTGGATTGATGTGGGCCTCTGCAGGGGTCCCGTTTGCCTGGTACAATTTCATTTTGCTTCTAAAAAGATGAACAAGTACCACAGTGAATTGTTGAGTGATCAGATTGTGAAGAAATGGGAGCCTAATGTTCAGATTTGCTCCCCAGCTTCGTTGGTGACCTGGTCTGCAGGCACAAGGGCAAGAATTAAATAGCTCTTCCCCCAAGTGCTTGTGGAATGGGGAATAGTTGACCTTTTTCTGTAAACAGTTGGAGAATTACAGATGAAAAACAATGTAAGAACTGGCTGATATTTAGGAGGGGGACACTGACAGAAGGTCTCGGTTAAACCTTTTTGAAAGCAATGCTTTGGCTCCAGTGACAAGCAGGAGCCAGTGTTGCTGCACGGCAGCATGGGGATCTCCAGACTCGGGAATAATGGCCTTTTTTTGGTGAAGGGCTTGAATCAGGAATTTGCAGGATGATAACGGTGAGAGCAGCCCTCGGGGTGATGGTCATGGGCCTCTCCTCAACCTTTATTTCGGATCTGACAGAACTTGGTTCTGATCTGTTCTTCCTACCCAGATTAAGACTTGTGTGTAGCCCTGTGTATAAAGCCAGGCTCTTCCATCCAGGGGGTGACCTTGGTGAGCTCTGGCAGTGCTGCCAGTCGGTAACGCTACTCCTGGGAAGGCTGGGGGCAAGGGGAATCCTTTGCACAGTTGCCAGAGCTGTCACTATCACTCTTCTCTGCTTTCTGTTTTTCTAGGACGACAGCCCCCGCATATACCCTACCTCCCCTGGCCCTGTTCCTATCACCTTGGCAGTAGATCACATCGTTGTGAAGCGCAGAGATGATGGGGTGTTCTACCTGACAGGTCAGCAACACTGGGAAACTTGGTTTATTCTCGCCCCCCGGCATCCCCAGGGCTGCGCTGGAGGAAAAGTTCTCAGCTGTGTCTGCTGCTGGAGGAGACTGGAACTGAAATGGGCTGGTTGCTGCTGGGAAGGATGGGCTCTGGTGTGTGAGGAGTGTGTCTCTCTTCTCTGCAGTTGCTTCTGCCAGAATAAACAAATAATCTTCAGTGCCAGTACCCAGGTCCTTTGGCTGCTGTACTTTCTTCATCCGTGGATGCAGGCACACCAGCCTCTCTGGTTCTTGCTGCTTTTGTTCTTTTCTTTGCACGGGCAGAACAGGTTGATACCTAAACCAGTGAACTGCCAGCCTGAATTCAGGCCTGATGTTTCCCTGAGGTCACAGGACCGATGGCTGCCTCTTCCCTTCCTTTAGTTTCTCTATTTTACAATGGGAATGAAATCTATATATTTTTTTTTTTCTCCCTACTTAAAAAGAGGGGGGGAAAAAAAAAAAGCTGAAGTTACTTTTTTTTTTTCTGGTCCTGCAAACCCTGTTGTATAAATGTCAACTCCAGAATGTTTTCTGTGCTTCTTTGCAGCTCCACAGGGGGAGGGCTCAGCGAAACAGGAAAAACCCGTGTCAGTTCTTCAGGAGCAGAAGGCCCCAGCAGAGTGTGTGTCTGCAGCCCCAGCAGCAGGAACACGTGGACTGCAGGTGAGACACTGCTGCCTGGTGTGTCTGGACAACCAGAGAGCTGGCAGGAGGCTGGAAAGTTGAGTCTCTTGTGATTGCAGTGACTGGTAGATGTGGTGTGGTGCAGATAGGGAGCGCACGCAGGAGAGCCTGGCCTCCTGTCACGGCCATTCTGAGCAGTAAGGATACCTTGCCCAGCATAAACTCTCTTGTTCCCTTTGGGAATCTGCAGTGGGTGGTTGTTTGGGGGTTTTTGCTGATTGGCTCTGTCTTCCCTCTGTGACCATTCCCTGGTTAGAAAAACAGGAATTGGGAGGTTCACACAGGTTTTGTCAGACTAGAGTAGGTCTTCCAGGCAGGGAGTTTCACACTGCCTGAAGTTTCTCCTGTTCAGTTTGAACTTCTTTTCCATTTTGATCCATGCATCTGGAATTCAGAGAAATGCTTTGTTTTTAGCTATGTCGTGTTCTCTAATTGTTTCCTGTCTGATGCCAGGTCTACTTGGTAAATTGATCACTTGCTATGGAAAAATACATAGTAAGGGAGCAATGTGGTTGACTGGACAACGGAACTGGACTGGGACTTTGGGTTCTGTTCGTTAGCTGGTGACACATCGCTTCCTTTCTCCTCTTTCTCTCTTCCACTTAATGCAGAGGCTTTCTCCTCCTTCTGTTCACAGCATCTTGTGAAACAGAGCCTCGACGAGGACTGGAGCACACAAGCAGCACCGTAGCTTAGCTTCAGTTTATTTTCTGCTGCCATTGAACTTAATAGGAACAAATGCAAAGGTGAAATTGTTGAGGAAAAATATTTCTGAGAGTCCAAGGGAAAAACTGTCCTGTGCCATGGAGCTGTAGTGGGATCTCTGTTTGAGAACAGAATTAACTTTGAGACAAGAAGTAGGCATGACAGGCATCCGCTTGCTCTGGCTCTCATCTTAATTTCAACACATTTTTAGAGGTGTATCAAGACCCCTTATAAAAGAAGAATGCAGATCAGAGCCCAGTCTTTTGCCTGAAATTGTGAAGGGAAGTCTTGGGAGAAAGTAGGCATTAGACAGCCATCAGTGGCAGCCTGAGCTGGCTCTAATGACAGCTCTGAAAGTCGGCAGGCACCAGTTGGCAAGTACTTAGTCCTGCAACTCAAACTGAGTCACCTTGTCGGTGAGCTTTGTGCGGTTGTGTCACATAGTGTCATTCATCTCAAAAGCTCCTGTTTTGGTTCTCCCCTTTGAGCAGATCGCTGCAGTCAGAGCTGCCCTGCCGCTTACCTCTGGAAACGCCTGGTTGGTTTCTCCTCTGTTTGTCTCTTGTAGTTGAAGGAAGTGCCAGAATTGCAAAGGGAGCTCCAGACCATGAAAATAGCCCTCGCAGAAGCCAACATGGACAAGGCTCGCCTGCTGCAGGAGATTAGGAAATACAACCCCCTCTTCCAGCTTTGACAGTGAAGGTGCAGGCTGCAGCTGCTCCGGAGGAGTGGAGCCCACCACCAGCACTAAGGCAGCTGGTTTCATCATCTTGCTGCTAACCGGGTCATCCTCCTGGAGCCTGATGGCCTCAAAGAATGGAAACCAACTGTGACTGCAAAGTGAACTTGAAAGAGGGAAAAAGGAAGGCAGGCCTGGCTGAGCAACAGGGGAGGAATGAGGAGGAGTTACCTGTTTGCAGCCACTTTCCTCTGTCCTGGCAGTTTGGCGCTGCCTCTGTCACTGCTCTGGGGCCGTGGTCAGTCTACAGACAAGAGGTCAGAAGTTGGGGGGCACAGCCCATGTCACTTCATCCACAGGTTGTAGTAACAGCGTGCTACCAGCCTGCACCTGTCACGCTAACACTTAGAGATGGTCCGTGTTGGGGTTTCTGCTTCTTTCAGCCTTCCTTGTCGTGCTCTTGCCCAATCATGCGTGCCAGAGGACACAGCCAAAGGAGCATAGCGATGTCACCGCAGCAGCAGTGACAGAGAATGGGTATGGCAGGAAGCCCTGCTCTGAGCTGTCAGGTGAGGGCACGTGTGCTGTCGTGTGACAAACGGAGGAGCCGGTGGGTGTGAGAGCTGCAGAAGGGATTTCCCCCTGTGCAGTACAGGGGCTGCAGTTCCTGTTTCCCCAAGAACAGGGTCAGGGTGGTGAAGAAATTCCTTCAGACTTCTTTTTCCAGCAGCAGTTTGTTGTATCAAGCCCCATTTAGTAGCGTGTTAGATTTAGCCTTGGTCATTCTCATTTAATCCTGCAATGTTTGGCTTTATCGGTGCAGGAACACTGAGGAATTTTTCTGTTTCATTACAAAGCACTGTTTAAACTTTCTTTTAATTTTACTTTCAAAGAACAGAGGTGAAGGAAGTTGGTGAAGTCACAGAATGAGACAACCTATGTGTTTTCTTTGGGGTGTACACTGTCCTCAAACCATTATATGCCAGTTTCACCCAGAGAGAGGAGGGAAGCGATGCTGGCCGCACAAGGAAATCGCTGTCTGCGTTCCTTACGTGGTCGTGTGTTTTTATTAGCACTGAGCTCTTGCCTGGTCTTAAATGTCTTTTCATGGGGATATTGGTGTGTGGGTCAGGAGAAGGTGCTGACCAGGGCCCCTTGGGTGAGGGTGACATCATTACCTGCTCTCTGTGGGGTGGAGATGAAACAGGAGCTGCTGGGTTGAGCGTGGTTTGTGCTCTTGCCTTTTCTGGAGCTGCTTCCCTGAAGAGGAGTCCCTGTGGTCAATGATTGACTTAAGTTATAAAGAAATAGCTTCTGCAAGTGTGTTGGGGGGAAATATGAAGTAAACACTGATTTTTAAAGAGTAAAAAAGGAACTGTCATTTATGAACTGGCTTTTTAGTGCGTGTGAAACGGGTCATAATGGACACCCCCTGAGCGCTAGGAGAGGTGACAGATGTGTGATTCTCCTTTATTAATCTGATGAAAACTTCACTTGTCTATAAAAGTTAGATAACCTTGCTGTGGGTTTGGGTTTTTTTTAGCTGAACTCACTTCCCAAAACTTTATAATCTAGTAGATTTTTTTTTTTTCTACCCCCCGCCAAGTAAACATTACTCCACTGAAACTAGTTTAGCTAAAGTAATACAAGATTTTAATCTTGCCCTCTGTGCAAGGAGCAGCCTCTGATTTACAGGCCATGATGAGTTGAGGCCTGGAAACTACCCAAGAGCAAGCAAATAACTTGGGAGCTAAGATTGTTTTCCTTCCTGTGCTCTCGTACCCTTATCCCTTTGCCCAGCTGTAGAATGCTTCCCTCTTACGGGCACTCCTGAGATCACTTCAGCTCTGCCCTTGCTCTGGAGGAGACGGGGATGGGTTGACAGGGCCAGGCAGGATGGGGAAGCACCACTGTCTGTGGTTTGCAGGGAGCCAAGAGGGAATTCTTGTGGTTGTTAGCTTTCCCTTGGAGAAAAGAGGGCATGTAAGAGAGGGACAGTGATTAAAACAACTCTCGCTCTCAAGATCATCATCTCGGTTCCGTGTTTGGCTCCGTTAGACTGAAGGGAGCTCTGAATGGCACTTGTTGGAGTTAGTCCTTGTATGCTCGGTTTGGACAGAGCCGTGGGGCAGGCTGTGCTGCCAGCCTCCAGTATTTCTGCCAAGACCCGACTGACCTGTGCCCACAACCAGGCGTGACAGCGGCAGCGAGCGCCTGACCTTCCTTCCAGACCCTCTGGAAGCAGGCGGCGGCCCCAGGTGAATTAAGGGTGAGGACTTGCCTGTGGTGGAAGCACCAGAGCTGAGCTGGGGAGGCTTCATGCCCAACCCTGGGTGAGCTCTGGGTGCTGAGACTTCTGCCGGTGGCTTTCCCTCCTTCGTGGGAGAGGATCACTCCTCGTTCCTGCTGGGCAGCCTGGCTGTTTTCTCTGGAGCACATTCTGTGCCCCGTCCCCTGTTCAACGCAGCCTTTGACAGGACAGATCTGTGGTGCTGTGATGGAAAATGCCCTTGAGCAGCCTGTCAGGCCTGGCCTCGAGAGGAAAACGCACTTTAACTTTTTAAGCATCAGCGGGCATTCCCTTCACCGACGCTGCCTCGTGCCTAGCCTTCAGCAGCAGGGCTTCCGAAAACACAAGTTATCTCCTGTAGTAAACGAGACTCTTGCTGCAGGCAGCTCGCACAGCCAGGGAGAAGGGAGGTAGCAAAGCATCGCGGTATCCAGAGCGGCTGTGAAACGAACCCGGACGGGAACAGCTCGCTGAAATACCGTCCCGTGCGGCGCACAGCCCACGCCAGCAGAGCCTCAGCTTGGTTTAGTCAAACCTTTGTGCTTCTGCGCTTGCTCCCTCTTCCTTCGTGAAGCCGGAGATGGAAGACTGCTTGCCTTACGTGGTTGTAATGGGATTCTTACTTCTTAACTCACTAATTGCCTGAAAATGTGAGGTTTTCTTTCAGCTCTTTCCCATTCTTGTGACTTCTGGGTTTGAGGAGGTGTCCAGCTTCATCTCCAGCCAGCTTGGGACACAAGTAGGGTGCAAAGGGTTGTCTCGGCTGTGGTGCCTACTTGTCGTGTCACACAACTCCTTACCACAACCTCTCACGTGCACAGACTGAACAGGGCTGGGTTGTTTACAGCAAATTCCTTCCTCCAGCAATTCAAGTCAACTGGTTTGGTTTTAAGAATGAAAACACTTCCATTATTTTGGTTTTCAGTACCGGTAAGAAGTACTGTACAACACAACCCCCCTCCCTTCCCCAGGGAGGGCAAATCTCCCATTATCTCCAGGGCTGAGGATTAGCAAAGTTTACTTTGTAGAGCTTTTTATTTAAGGACTCTTTCTGTGTTATGATGCGAGTCAACTTCATCCTTCGCGTAGCTACCAGACGTTAACCGCGGGAAGAGCAGGATGTGGCCTCAGCATCTCTTCTAGGTGGTGAGCAGCGTGCTCCGGGGGCCTGCTGCACCTGCAGGGGGTCACGTGCAGGTCTGAACTTGAGTTTGGGGCAGTGTTGGAACCTTGGCGCAGTGTATTTCCACTCCTGCATTTATTGGTTCTATGAACCGTGAAAAGAAATTAAACTTGTTAACCTCCTTCCAGGCTCACGCTTTATTTATTTTCCCCTTTTTACCTTCCTAATTGTACTGTTTTCTAGACTCATTGGGGGGAAAAACAACCGAGTGATGACTTCAGATTATGCTCCTGGAACAATACACGCCCTGGGCAAGGAGAAGCTTCAGGAACATGTCAGGGTTGGTCGAGACAGATCATCAGGTTGCACTCCCCCTCCTTTGAGTCACACAAACACCATTACACAATTAGCATTTCCCAGCAAGACTAAGAATACAATACCCACTTTAATGTACAAAAGAAATCCCCTCCTCTGCACAGAGAGCGCTGCATCTGTGCCAGCAGATGACCCTCGAGGGTGAAGACCTTGAGCGTTCCTGTGCTGTTGAAGTAGAGGAGCCCAAGGCTCAGGGTTAGGGGTTTGGCTTGTGCCTGGTGCTGGGATCACAAGCCAGACCTGAGCACTGGTGGCAGGAAGCCCCCCCTCCCTTCTCTACCCCCAACGCTCCTGCAGGAGCTTCAGTCTTGTAGCTGTAACTGCTGTGAGGCTCTCCACAGGAGGCTGCTTTCCACTTCTGTCTTCTCTTGGGAGAATTCAGTGAAAGATGATCTTTTTGTATTTGGAATTGGGGATCTGGCCTCGTGACTTGAGCCTCCTCACCGCCTCTCGCATGTGTTTGGGCTGCAGAGGGGGCAGCTCCCCCCACTTCTCACACACGTCCAGTGCTAAAAAACAAAACCCAGAGTTCACATGAGCAGGACACCTGAGCTCAGCCAGTCTCCCAGTGCTTGAGCTTTCATTTTACAGGCAACAGGTACCACTTTCCTCAGGGTTTGCAGCTCACATTTTGTTAATACACAAGAATGAAACTGCTCTGTGTGCTTTAGGGGATGGAGCACAAGGGGGGTGAGGAGCAGCTGAGGGCCCTGGGCTTGTGGAGCCTGGAGAGAAGGAGGCTCAGGGGAGAC
>JAAGNO010023119.1:0-22463 GCA_033439905.1 Ceryle rudis | reverse complement strand
GGGCCCTGGGGTTCGCCAGCATCCTGCTGCCCTGGTGCCAAGGCACCCAGCTGGGCTGGTGAGAGGACAGCAAATGGACCCATGGGTGCTTTATCAGTGCCGGTGATCACCACCTCCCAGCCCAGAAATGGCCTCCCCTGCATTCTTCTTTATTAAAAAAAAAAAACCCAAAACAAAACAACAAAAAATAAAGAAGAAAGGAAGAGCAAGAACAGAAAGTGGGAGGTGTCCCCAAGAGCCCCACAAAAAAATCCAGCAACATCCACTGCAGGCTAAGGGGTGGGGGGCCCTGCCATACACCCACACATGCACACACCCCAGCCCCAGGCATAGGGGGTACCCCCCCTGCCAAACAGAGCTGGGGGGGACCATGCACCTCCCCAGCCCTCCATCAGTGCAGTGCAGTGGGGCAGCTGTAGGCAGGGACATCTTCCCCCCCACCCACTCACCAATGCATCACCTCCCTTTGGGTTTATTTCCCTTTTTCCCCTCACATTCTTTCTGCCCAGTTCCATGAATTCCTTGGCACCTTCTAAAATTAATTTTCCTTTTTTTTTTTTGAGTTTTAATTTTTTTTAAAGACTGACCCTTTTTAGCATTAAAGGGAAAGAAGTAAGTTACTTACAGGTCCCAAGAGGCAAAAGCAGGGCAGGACCATGCTGGATAACTCTGCCCTGGGGATAGGGATGCACAGAGATGAAAGCTCAGAGGCTGAGCCTCAGCAGGAGAGGGGTGCTGAGGAGCTGAGGATGGCTGCACATCCCTACACCTGCCCTCCTGCGCACAACCCCGGCCAAATCGTGACCACCACGGAGCCCACCTGCCACCATCCTCATGGTGCTCCACACCAAGCCAGCGACATGTGGCTAATCACCCTGGAAGAGGGCAGAGAGGAAAGGATGTGACTGCCCTCACCTTAAATCCCAACCTCAATGAGCGGGTGGGTCCTAGCACCACACAGCTGGCCAAGGGTAAGAGATTCAAGCCAAAAATAATTGGTTTCCTACAGTTCTGCCCTGAAGTCAATGCTTAGTGGGTGCACTGAGTGAATCAGGTATAGACATGGTGCTGAGGGCCATGGTTTAGTGGTGATGTGGCAGTGATGGGTTAATAATGTTTGGACTCAATTATCTTAAAGGTCTTTTCCAACCAAAAGGATTTTATGATTCTAAGGGATGGATTGCTGCTGGACACCCAGAGGTCACTGTCACCCCAAGTATGAGGCAAAACCCAGGGGTTTTGGGGTGAGCGTTTCTCTTGATATCTCTATTTACCAGCTAACTAGAGGTTTTCCAGCGTATCCACCTGCACTGAAACTTCTAAAGGAAACTTCTCCCATCATAACAATACCATCCTTCATTACAAACCCAGACATGAACCTTTGAAGGGCTGACTCACATGGTGTTTTGTGGGAAGCGATGGATGTGGTTTTGCCTGTCCTCCAAGTGAAGGAGGTCGGGTGAACCCAAATTGTTGAGAAAAAGGCCAAGATTAAATACCCAATTCTCATCACACACAAAGCGAGTTCACTTCTGCCTGCAAAGCACCACGTAACCTCAAAGCAACCGCTGCAATGACAAGGACCTTCTCAAAGCAGCTTCAATAAATACATTTGGGGTTTTATTTACTGGGAAAGCATTTAGTTTTCATCTTCCCCACATTCAAGTGGACAACGAGACTTACTCTAACCAACAAATAAACTAAAGCACCTTAAGAAAGAGAGCAGAGAAATTATGTGCTCAGTGGATGCTGCATTTCGAAGGAAAGCAAAAGGTCACAGGCTAAACTAAGAGCTTGAGAGAGAGAAGCAGATAATTGGGTTTAACCATATAGTAATGAATCAAATCCTGGATAAATAATTTCAAAAGAATTCTTTTTAATTCCCCCATGAAGTTTCCAGAGGAAAGAGTAAAGATGTGGGAAGTTTTGTGTATGAGGGGAGAGTAAATATAAATATTTTGTTCCCAACCAAATAGGTTCTGGATGTGTGGATGAGAAATGGGACACAAGGAAGGCAGACGCTGGTCTTTCGTAACTAAGATCCTAGGGAGAACTGGTGTAAGTATAAAAGCTTGTCCATGGAAGAACGATTGTGAGAAGTAACTACCTGGAACGTACTTCATTGGTTAAGAATCGATTAGCCTGAAAACACTTACCAGACACACAGAGAGGAGAAGCGGCATGTCCTCACCATGCGAGCAAGGTGCCAGTCAGGCTCTTGCTTCCTTCAAATGCATTTCATTCTTCTTTATGGACATTTACTACATGCTTTCAGCCTCTCTTAGCCTGGGCTAAGAGGACCGGGCAGGTTAAGGAATCAGATCAAGCCCTGTCCCTGCTGCAAATTGGGCACACAACTGTAAGGAGTGAGGAGGCATCAAGATAAGCATGGGCTTGACATTTAGGCTCCATTCTCAGGTCCCTGTGACTTAGAGGACTTCATCCTCAAAGGCTTCCTTTGTCCTGGATTATTGATTTAATCTGTAGTGCCTTCAGCTCAGCTTCAGGGCACGTATGAACAGAGCAGATGCTTCCCAACCGGCACATACACCTTCCAGCAGCAGCTAAAGAAGCCAGCAGGTATTTGCCATCACCTCAGCAAGCCACTTAGATACCATCAGTGAACATACGCCATCAGCAAGCATTGGAGGTGCCACACTCTGGTCTGTCATTGCACATAAGAACTTTGTTTTGAGGAGAAGAGTCAAGAGGAAGCAACCCATCACTCTAACAGTAGTTCCTGGGGGGTGAGGAGAACCCGCACCTTGTGCCATGCAGCACAGCCAGGCAAGGACATGTCAGCCACGGGGACTTCTGCAGAAAGCAAACAGCCATCCCAGAGATGTGCGAGAAGCAGGGATCCAGACCCACAGGGAAAAGGGAAAGGAGCTGGAACAAGCACCCCTAGAGCAGGACGTTTCCATTGACCTCATGTCTCCTTCCCACCAAGAGGGAGTCCAGTGAGGCTCCCACTTCTGCCAACATGTCAATAAGGTTCCTCTCACCAATGCATTTGGACACAGTCACTTGGCCAGGAAGGCCCACACGGCTCCAACCAAGGAACCCAAGGCAGGTCGACAGCTCTGGGGGGAGGCTGTTGACGTAAGTTAAGCTCTGCTCTTTGATGGCCAACCACATATTGAAGAGAGCTTCCAGCTGGATATGTCCTGCGCTTCATCCCCTGCTGTAGGGAGACCCTTTTCAGGAAGGTAATCAAGGTGAGGACAGGACTCCTCCAACTCTCCTTCCTTCCACATGTACCAGAAGGACTTGTGCTACAAATCAGTGTGAGTTATCAGCACGCTCATGGTATCAAATGGAGCCTCCTTATGGGAAATTCAGACCTTGCCATCAGTGTGGCAAGGAGGAGATGGCAGTTAGGAGAACTGGGAGAAGTACCTCTTGTGATGCCACCAAAGCATCTGCTTTTCTAACAGAGCCATAAAACACTAGAAGCTTCTCCTGCAAATTTTTGAATTTTTTACCTAGGTCTCCAACCTCCTCTTCAGCCCAGGGTTTACTCAATGCTCCCACATCCAAGTCCTAAGAGTTCCAAGAAACCAAGCCATGTAAAACCAGGTTTTGAAGGTCCTCCAGAGAACAGAAAGGGCTGACTGGCCCTGTGAAAGCTCCCTGTGATATTCCAGCTTTTTTATGCTATTTTTCAACTTTAAAACATGTCAGGACTAGGGGAAGATTGGTGAAACCACAGTAAGGGCAGAACAAAAAAAGATTACTTTTATTATCCATTCAGGTTGATGCTCTGAATTAATTCTGTCTTCTACTTCATGTTGGAAAAAAATTAACAAATTTTATAACCTTTTTCTGGACCTTGCTGGCCAAGGAACAGACTGTGTTTGCAAGAAATCCTCTCCCCTTGCTGGCTTTCCCCCAGCAAACTGCACATACCTGATCGAGATAAATACAGTACCTTGCATACCTGCGGGACCAAAATCTTGCCTGGTGAGGAACACAGCATGGTCGTGGTACTCGGCGTGCTCTGGGTCAGAGCGCTGCTGCGAGTGAGCCCAGCGACAGACCTGCTCCAAGCTCCGAGATGGGTTCCCTCGCTCAATCAGGCTGACTGACTGGGTAAAGAAATTTAAAAAAAAAAAAAGAAAGAAAGAAAAAAGAAGTAAAAAGATGGGTAAGTTAACAGAGGAGAAGGAACCTGCCAAGAGGTTTGCGGTTGCAAAGACTTGTCAATCTTCTCAATGTTTATCAATATCTAAAGTAAAGCTGGGGTCAGGAGGATGGGGTCAGACTCTTCTCAGCAGTGCCCAGTGACAGAACAAGGGGTAATGGGCACAAAATGGAGCCCAGGAGGTTCCATCTGAACAGGAGGAGAAACTTATTTCCAGGGAGAGTGTCAAAGCCCTGGCCCAGGCTGCCCAGAGAGGTTGTGGAGTCTCCTTCTCTGGAGAGGTTCCAAAACTGCCTGGACAATGCGATCCTGGGCACCCTGCTGTGGGTGCCCCTGCTGGAGTAGGGGGGTTGGACAAGATGATCTCCAGAGATCCCTTCCAACCCCTACCATTCTATGACTCCTAAGCAGTGCTTCTCCATTACTAGAAGCAACAACAATCTGCTTTGCATCTGCATCTTGCATTTTTTTTATTTTAAAAACAGCAAAGAAATCACTCCCACAAGTGAACATGGTCTAGTCGAGGAAGATACATGATTCTCCTTGGTCACATGAGTGCTTGGGGCAGAATTCTCTTTATAGAGGATAGCAGCTGGGAAGCAAAAAGGATCTGAATCCCAACTCCTGCACCTTGTCGAGACATCACAAGATGCTGATGGTCCACACCTATCAGAGCAATGCTGCCCCATAAAACTTGACCAACAGAAATCAAAACCCCAGTAAGAAATAAGTGAAGGTGTCCAGGAACGTTTCATAACAGCTACCTTGTCCTTCAACTCTTTTGGGGGTTTTTTGATCAAGATCAGCATTTTGCAAAACGATGCTCTATAAAATAGATAAAGCTCTATCAAATAAATAGTGGTCTATAAAATAAATGATGCTCTATAAAATAAGTTATGGTCTCAGGCAGGTACCTGCTGAGCCACAGCAGCGGGAAGGAAGGTCGGAAATAATGCCCTTCCCTTGGCCCTTCCATGGAAACCACAGAGGTTTTACCCTATGAAGTGCAAGGTGAGAGCCAAGAAGCCGCAGGAGGATTCGCTCGGGAAGCATCAGACCTGAACACTGGTGATCTGAGATCTCACCTGGATGCAAACATTTGCTCATCTGGGAATATAGGAGACATTCTGCTGGACAAGCAGACTTGTGTAACAAGCCAGGCTTTTTTTCCAAGACCTAATGGGGCTTATTTGTGGACCACCCACACAGACATCATCATGTTGAGTCATTGCTTCCTGTAGGACAGGGGCTCGTAGGAAAAAGTCTAGCAAATCACATTGTTTTAAAGAAAATCTTCTGGCTGCCACAATCAAATGAGCCATAAAAAATAAATGCAACCTGAGAAACCACCTGAAACCTGCCTGTGCTTTTTCTGTCCATGCCCAAGACACCCAAGAGCTGTGGGACAGCCAGTGAAGCCTTCCAGGGCTGCCAAGTCACGGCCGGGACACAGGAGATACAGGTCTTGGCTTCTCCTCACTAATATCCAGCTTCTGCCAACTCGGGAAGCCACTTTTGTTCCATCACCTACTGCTATCGTAGAGCTTTGAGAAAGCCTTTCATGGCTTTTCCCCACACTCCAAAGCAAGTAGATAAAGGCTGATCACAGCCACCTACCAGCTCCCCAGGACCTCTCTTGGCTCTGGGGCTTTCCAGACCTTCAGGCTCCAGAAACCAGCTGGATGAGGCTTCAAATTCACCCCTGCTCAGCACAGATGTCACTTGGGCTTTGACAGCTGACCTGAACCACGTTGTTCCAAGCCATGGCTTACTTAAGCTCTAAATATTATGGGATGAGACACTAAACCACAGTATTCTGCACACTTGCCGACCTTGGGAGAAGCAGCAGCTGCCTTCTGTGCCTATAATGCATTTCATCATCCCTCTCTCCCTCACGGGGCAAGGCTCAAGCTGGGAAAGTGGCAGAAAAGCAGGGGCCAGCCTGAATGGCATCTCCTCCTCACCACATCCGAGCGCTGTGTTTACCTGGCGGTATCCCACCATGATCATCCTGACCAGCACAATGTTGATGTGAACGCCTAGGGACTCATCATGATAAATTTCATCCACCTGAAGAAGGGAGGGAAATAAAACATAGAAGAAGTTAAGAACATCCCAGCTCTCAAACCTCTCCTGTCCCCCACAATCCCATATTCAACATCCTACCCTGCTTTCCAAGACTGCACAAGACCAGGTGCAAAGATCTCATCTCCCTCCTCCCACCCCCAGCTTTCTTTTTTTCTATTTTCCCCTGTATAAAAAACCACAAAGACAAAAATCCAAGCTAGAATAAACCAAATTTCCCCGGGATGGATGGCTCAGCTAGTCCATGACATCACTCATCCCATCAAAAGATTGGAGGAGGACAGCGTTTCCCACGGGGCTGTCTCCACTGCCGAGCATCACACAGCGAGCCATTGCCCCCTTTTGAGCACAAATTCCTCCAATGGAAGGAAACGCTTCAGGCTCCAGCATCCTTGTGTTAGGTGGAAAGAAAAAAAAAGGCTTTTTGGGGAAAGGCAAGCGATCATATCAAAGCAAGGGTATTATTCAGTTACACCAGTGAGTCAAATTTGACCTACCGCTTCAGAAACCCCAGGAGAAGGCAACACAATGAAAAGACCAAGGAGGCCTTGTGAGTCAGTAAGATACCTATCAACATGGCTCTTCAAAATGACTCTGCAGAGGAAATAATGAGCTATAACCTTTTCCTTCTGTGTTTTTAGGATGAATAAACAAATTCTGCTCTGAAGTGCTACCAAGAGAAGATGAAATCCAGACAAGAAAGGTCCCTGTGAGCTGGGACAGTCAGCCACCAAGAGAGGCACTGAGCAGGCAGCCCTAAACCCACACAAATGCAGATCCTGCACCAGCCTTCACTCACCTGCATAGTGCACGTGAAAACACAGCCCAGGAAATTTTTTTTTTTAAAACAGGACTTTCTTGTTGCCCAAAAGTCTCCCAAATGAACACTGCCACCAATGGGGGTTCACCGCAGAAGTCAAGGAACTCCAAGTCCAATTAAAACCATTTATAACATTGGTTATTTGAAATACCCACTCAGGCCTTTTTTAAACCCAAAGACCCAGTGTTGACCCAAATACCCAGGGAAGGTATTTTCTCATGACAACTAATACTCCCGTGGAGTGGCTCCAAGCTTTAGAGAGAGGTGATGTGGGTCTGCTGTGCCCTGAATGCAGCAAAATTGATTAAAACAAACTAAATAAATCAATAAGTAAATCACCAGCCCATCCCCATCCACGCATCCCTTTGGATGCGCAGGCTGTAAGCCCCACAGGGTCATTCCTTCATCAGTGTGGCAGGATAAACACTGCACAACCCATCATCAGCTCACCCCTGCTTATCGTGGTTGGGACAACGCTGCACTGATACCTTTTAAAGGCATTTTGTAAGAATAATGAGAATATGATGGGTTTCTTCCAATGCTAACTCCTTACATTTTGGGTTCAGCCCTAGGTTTTGGGATGTAGGAGGCTTTGGCACCCTGGAGAAAACATCAGAGGATCTGCAAAGTCCCACATCAAGACTTTGACCCTTCAGAAAAATATTCCAGCCTTAACGTGCGTCACATGAAAGGCAATACAGCAGGCTGAGAAATGGGGGGGGAGAGGGAGAAATGCAAAATTTACTATGGTCCTGAAGAGCCATCAAGCTGGACCTGGGAACAAGGGGGAAAACATGGCCATTTCCTTCCCTTTACCAAATCTTTATGGATTTTCCTTCATCACCAGCACCTCTCAGGAGCTGAAACGCCATTAACCCTCTGCGTCAGTGAGCATCTCAGCATCACGCATGTTCCTGCTTACTCCCTGCTTCTCAAGCCACTGGGTTGAAGGGTGTTCCAGCCTTAGGAACCTCTCCAACAGCCAGAGCTCCCAGCCAAGCCACTGCCAGACCTTGCTGTGACTTGGAGCACCCAAGAGAGCTTTGTTTGCGTCAGCTGATCCACTTCACACTGTCTCTCAGCAATGTCTTTTCCCACCAGCTGTGCCTGCAAACAGTACCTAGGTCTGAGACGAGCTCCCAGCCCCAACCTGTGCACCCCTGGGTGACATTACCTACCCTGGGAGGAAAAAAAGAAAGGGAGAGCAGAAATATTTTTCACAGGCACTGGCAACTAAACTCACCAAGACCATCCCAGCTCTGCACATCCTTCCTTGTTAGAGAAGTGGCTATGGCCAGCAGCAGGACCACAAGCAGCTTAGAAACAGCTCATGAAGGGACTAAGAAGCAAGAAGCTGATTTACTCCAAGAATGGGATTTAATCACCTAAATCTTCCTCTGAAAGCGGTGCTAAATCCCAGTCTCCCCCAGCTAGGCGGGACAAGGTACCCCTCTGCCCTCTGAGCCAAAGGGTTAACCCCAAACCCCAGCCCTGTTTTGTCTAGGAGAGGGCAGCGCTGCGGTGGGGATCTGTACCTAACAGATACCAGCTAGGCACAGCTCATTCAGAAAGCAGAAGTGGAACCAGACTGCCCAAGGCTACAGACTACCCTGAATAGCGAGGCAGAAATAATGGATTTTTATTTATTTTTTTCTCAATACAAAGGGCTGGCACTTGCTGCTGTGGTCATTAAGACCTCCGTCATCTCCAAGTTTTGGAGGGGGGCATCAGCAGGACCATCATCCTCCCCCGCAGTGCCATGATGCCTGTGAAAGGAGCAGCAAGGATGGAGCTGGGGGGGGGGGGTCTGCTTCCCATCAGCCCACCCTGGAGCTGGATCAATCAGCAGAGGGGATGGAAAGTGCCTCGAGAGCAGTTTGCAGGCTTGGCACAACTGCCCCTGCCCTCTGCAGATGCCATTAAGCGAGTCAATGTCTTCAGGGAAACACAACCCCCACTCCTATAAAATACCTCAGAAAAAGCTCTGGTAAAGGGACCCACCTCCCTGAAGACAGACAGGCTAAAGATCTTCTTACCCCTCTCACCCATGTGGTTAGATGCCCAGCCTTTTTAATACTGTCACCTGGCAGGAAATGCTCTCCTATTTCATTTAAAAGTGGATTTTTTTCTACCTAAACCAGAGCAGCGCTTAAGGCTAACTGGGCATTAAGGGCAAACGAGCAAGAACAACTGGGAGTGAGCACGGCTGCCTACCTAAATCCCTGCAAGCCTCTGGCCAGCTCCGAGTCTGCAGACCCAGACACCAGATCTCGACAGCAAACCACACTGGCAACGTCTAGACCTCGCTGTTCTTCAGGGAAGGAAAACAAAGAGAGAGACACGAGAAGAATGTGCCAAACCAGCAGAATAGCTGACATTTCAAAAACCCCAGATCGCTTACTCAGAACAGCCAAGTCATCTTTAAGCTCCTTTTATACCCTCGCTCCATTTTCACGCTGGTGGATTCAGCCCAAGCCTGTTTTTCAGGGGAGGGGGCTGAAGGGAATAGAAACTGAGGCAAAGGTCCTCCTGACCACATTATCAGGCTTGCTACATGCACACAGGGATGTCCATCACTCTCTGCAAGGGCCGCATCACATTACCCACATTTCAGAGCCAAGGAATGGAGAGAAGGGGAGGTTTGCTCTGCAGAGAAAGGCTCTAGATGTTATCACAGCCCTCCACGCAACAGGCTGCGTTGTCCCAAAACCACAGCAACAAACACGTGAGGGGAGGAAAGCATGTCTGTGCGTAAGAGACAGCAGAGGTATCTTTTGTTATTATTAATAGGCAAGAAGATAGCTCAATAACCATCAAAAAAAAAAACCAAACCATACACCAAAAGGACTATAATTTGCCCATTATTTCAGACTGGCCTCCCTCCTGAAACAGCACCAAGCTCAGCAAAACTCAAGCAATCCATGCTCTGGTCTTGGCTTTTTAGGTAATCCCAGATTAAAAATAAAGGCAGAGGTTTTAATTTTTTTTTCCCTAATCCTCTTCTCTTCAGGGTTTCGCTCTTTGTCGTTCAGCCCTTGGGAACAATAATTCAGCTGATGTGCCGGAGGGTATCTGGGCAAGTCCTAGCCTGGAGAGGGCTCTGACTCACGGGGTTTCCCTGGTAACCTGAAACAATGGGAAAACACCAAGTACCTTTGCATCCTTAACCAAACCATGGGCGAGATCCTGCCAAGACTCTAACAAACCAGTTGACACCAGGGCCAGGCTTAACAGAGCCCACAGCTTGGCTTGTCTCCTCTGAGCGGGGCCAGCTGCAGCCTTGAGAGCATCAAGGGCAAGCAGTGGGAAGACTAGAGGAGAAAACCAAGGAGCCCAAATGACTGAGGCTGAAAAGCAAAGCAGCACACAAAACATTTCCTCTCCTCTTCCCCTTTCTGGGTGCTGGATCTCCTCCTGGTTCCCAGTCCTTGCACATAGTGGTCCCTGTGGCTGGAGGACACTCATTTTGCTTCGCTAGCATCACAATCCCTGCCACAGGCAGCAAGCAAGGTGAAGGAATGGCTTTCTCCAGCCGCTGCATCACCAAATATTCATCCCAAGAGCTTGGTGACAGGGAGGGGGCCAGGTTTCACCAGGGTGGACACAGTGATGTGTGGCTTGGAATTAGGAGATACGCTCGGATGCGCCTTCTCCAGCATGCCAGCAAGCAATGGCAAATGTATTTTGGCCAGCCAAACCTCCAATTTTTGGCACTGAGGCTGGCAAGGAACTCAAAACAAAGACAGTCAAGCTCTCATCAAGCTTACTATCAACAGACTGCAAGGAAAAAAAAAAGAAGAAAGTGAGAATATACAGAAGCCAGGATGCATTTCCCAAGCCTGAGATCCATCTAGTGACACTCGCTTCAACCTGACCCAAAATCCTGCCATAGGCTCTGAGCCAAGGAGGGAGCTGTGGGCTGGGAATGCAGGCTGGGAGCTGGCAGGGCCAGCAGCCTGCAGGGAAGCTCATAGGTGCACAAAAGGAGCAGTCATCCTCCTGTCAGCTTCCCGGGATGGACACAGCGCCGTTTGATGAAAAGCCTGGCAACCGCATTGCTGGCAATGAAATAAGGGTGGGTTTTTATTAAAAAAAAAAAAAAAAAAAGGTTCTCTGTGACGAATTATTTATCACCAAGCTTCAGCCAACAGTGAGTTCCTAATAAAAGGGTTTATGTCTCAGGGAGAGCCTCCCTGGACCCTACCTACAGCAGTGTTAAGCCCAGCCCAGGCAGGGGTACGTGTCCCACCACCCCCTTGGCACCCAAAAGGGACCCCAGAAAAGGCCAGGCAAGTTTATTATCAACTTCCAAGCTCGCCACCTCCTTTCCTTGGGATATATCCTGCTAGGAAAACTCCTGGAGGCTTTCCCAGCTGGCTCCCATGCAGCATCTCCCCGGCATCCACCAGCCCAGCTCGTTAAGTCCTTTCCTCGTTAGAGGGATGGCCAAGCCTCTCCTCCTTCCCCTTGCCTCCAGCTAATGGGATTACTCTTCAGCTGTGTGGTCCCAGCACACTCCTCCCCGCCATACCCCAGCACCCTCCTTTCTCTCCCTCTCCCCCTCTGCCACCCAGGCCAGAAAGCAGGGTGGTTTTTTTTCTGCTGAATCGGGTATTTTAAGGCAATCTGAGCCGGTAAGGAAATGAGGCGGCGCCAAGGGAAGAGGAGGCGGATGGAGGTCACGGCAAAGCTGGAAAGAAAACACACTGAAAAGCAGAAAGAAAGACGGGGAAGGGGGTGGGGGAAGAATGTAGAAAAGGAAATAATACTCGGGGGAAGTATTTGTTGCATGCATTATCCTGGGGGGGTTTCCCCCCCCCTTTTATTGACACTGCTGTTTTATGCCTTTAATTCATTAAAGTCTCCAGCGCTGCCTTCATTTGAATAGAGAACGGTCCTCCCTTCTCCCAGCACAGCATCCTGCGCATTCACTCCCTGAAAAGTCCTGCCCGCGGGGTATAAACCATGAAATGTGCCTGAAAAACAACCTTTTCTTTGGAGCTGACAAGCCCCAGGCACTCAAACCGTCTGTCCGTCTGTCCATCCCCAGATCGGAAAGGGAAAATTACATCATCTCCAACCCCCATAATGTGGGAAGAGCCCCGGGTCAGAAGGGGGAACCCTGTGGCTCCCCCCTTGCAGAAGGATTTAATAAGCAAAGGGGAGAAACTTTCAGAGAGCACAATGCTGAGAGCATCCCAGCACGGGCATCAGTGTAACACACTGAAGAATAAAACATTGCCACGAAGGCATTTGCTTTTTAAAACCAAAATCTTCTTTATCTGAGACTGGCCATGTTACGCTTGGCCTCTAACCCTGCAAATCCCCACGCCTTATGTTGATCATTTCCCCTCCGTTACCGGTCGGGCAGAACAAAGCCCAAACAAACAAGCGAGTGACTGAAAAAGCAAAAGCACCTTTATAACTTGGGTCATTTCTGAGCTGGCTGCACCTTTCCAACACTTTCCAGCAGCGTGCCAAAAAGCACTTAAATAAAAAGAAATAAATATGGGGTGAGGATAAAGCACGGAAAACAAAACAAAAACAGGATGGCGCGCGAAAGAGATCTTTGAACGCTGACCCTGTGTGCAGATGTTCGGGTGACGGCAGAGCAAACCTCCTGCAAGATGGAAGAGCTGAATAAATATTGATCCTTCCACATCTCTCAAGACTTGGGGAATAGGTATGTTTTTATCTTAAAAAAGGGGAAAAAAAAGCAGTGTACGGTGAGGAGAGGCACAGAAGCAGGGCTGCTGTAAGGCTGCTGCAAACTTCTCAAAGCCATCACACTAATGCTCAAGGTGCACAAGTTCTTCAAGAAACATGAAAAAAACTCTGAAAAAAGAAATCTATAAAAATCTTCACACTTATCAACAAATATTATCCAAAATAAAGAACAAACATCCTAATTACAAAGTAAATCATAAACATAAATCCTGTCAGTTCAAATTAAACAATCAACAACCATTCTCTTTCCAAGAATTTGCTGAGATTTCTGTCACAAGGAGGAGATAGTCTATGCCAGGAGAAAAAGAAGATGCTCTTGGACTCGGGTGACAGACAGTGACAACAACCAACATGCCAGATCCTGATGTGGGCCGGGAGAACGTGATAGAGTTGGTCATAAAAGGAGTCTGCTTTCCAACACTCCAATTGCCACAGCTATTAAAGGCCAGATCCAGCTGCTCTAGTGAAAGAACAGCCCTTCCCACAGCACTTTTCCCTCCCAAAACCTTGTTTTTTTCCCAAGATAAGATATTTGCAGCATCAAAAGAGCAGTAAACCAAGGGAGGGGTGAAATCCACAGCCCCCCCAGATCAAGCCTTACTATGTTCATGAGTGTGAGGACATAGTTCTGGACGTGCTCCTTCCCATGGAAGCGTACAACCGAGTCATCCACAGCCAGCAAGACCTCGATGTTGTAGTCGTCCTTCCTGGCGTGGCGTCTCTTGCGCTCCGTGTCCCCCAGCCGCTCCGTCATCAGCTCCAGGGAGTTGGGGAGATCGCCTACCCGCACACCAGGCCCTGAGCAAGGCACGGGGGACAGAGAAAGAAAGAGCCATTGAGGTGACCTGATGCCATGGGGACACTCAAGAAAAAAAAAAAAAAAGTAGAAATGAAGCATAAAAACTAAGATACTTAACTCCAGGGAGACCTTATTATGGCCTTTCAGTACTTAAAGGGGGCCTGTCAGAATCACGGAGTCAGACTTTTCTGCTATTCTGTGATTAACTGCAACCAGGTCACTGCTCCAGCTCACTCTACAGTGGGTAAATGGCTCTGAACTGGGAGCATCAGCACTAAAAGACACATCTATGCGATAATGGTCCTACACACGGTGGTGGTGGGACACCTGGAGAGGTGGGGAGGACACATGCAAAGCTTGGGGCTGCCTTTGAGAGCAGATAACTGCAGCCAAAGCATCCTCCGTCCTTCATTGCATCCCTCACCCCATCATCCAGCAGTCCTTTTGAAGCTCTTAACTGCAATTCCACTACCGATGCATTAGCTTATTTAGGACCAGAGGAAACAGCTTCAGGTTGCACCAGGGAAGGTTTAGGTTGGACATTAGGAAAATTTTTTTCACTGCAAGGGTTGTTAAGCCCTGGCCCAGGCTGCCCAGGGCAGTGGTGGAGTCCCCATCCCTGGAGGGGTTTCAAAGCTGTGGAGATGTGGTGCTGAGGGACATGGTTCAGTGGTGAGCTGGCAGTGCTGGGTTAATGGCTGGACTTGATGATCTGGACGGTCTCTTCCGACCAAAATGATTCTGTGATTCTATGACTTTATGACAGCAGCATGGCTTTGCTTTTGGGGAGACGATCTCCAGAGTTCCCTTCCAACCCTTACCATGCTATGATTCAACGATTTTCTTTCCTTTCTTCTCGGTGATAACCCAACCAGCAGTTAAAGCCAGTCTAGAGCCCCTTACAACCTAGAGGGCAAGTGGAAGAGGAAATCCTCCCCTCACAAGAAATAGTGGTTATAATAAACTGCTAGGAAAGACCAGGACTCCAGAAAGACCCTACCTTCAGGGTGGAGGTCGTGGCGGGGCTCGGCACCCTCCTGACGGATGGCTGACCGGCGGTACACCACGTGGGCCCTCCCATGCTCCTCTGTCTCCTGCTGCCCCCTCTCCAGGGGCTCAATGAAGAACTCATTGCTGTCAGTCCGAATCAGGCCAGCCTGGACTCCACAAAGAAATAAAGAAATGGGAAAAAAAGGTGTGTTTTCATAGATGTATTCGTGGACACACACGCTCAATTTACTCATTGAAGACTGATGCATGAAAAAGAAAAAAAAAACAAAAAACACATGAAAAAGCATCCCAGATAAACCAGGATGATGCTCCATGACACTGGGATGGATCCATGACCACGTTTGTGTATGATGATCCTTAATTTCTCCTGTAGATGGAAAAAATATTAAAAAATGGAGGTAAAACAAACCAATCAGAAAAAAAAAAAAAAAAGAAAAACAACAACAACCTGACCACAGTGTCTTTATACAGCCAAGAAACTCCATTTCTTCTCACCACCAAGGAGCTTTTCTGCCTAACCGCCTAACCCTGCACATCAGGGGACACAGGCTGCACAGGCTCCCAGGCCACCTCACCTTCCTGCATCCTCCCCATCCTCATCTCCATGGGGCCAAGGAGGAAATCAGCCTCTTCACTGACACTACGAGCTGCAATCACAGTGATGAGGAAAGAAAAAGAAACCACCATCCCGGCCCCATGAAGTGCTCAGGAATTAATGCGGGGGAATCCCTTTGGAGGAGAAGCTGGAAACCATTCTGACTCCACCTCCCAAACCCGAGGAAGATGAATGAGAGGACAAACATCGCTGGACATGTTGTCCTGGCTCCCGACCTGCTCCTAATTAACACCAAGCTCCCACCAAATCCCCCTTACATCAGCCCAAGCGCTTGTACCCTGCAGCGCCGGCCAGCTCGGGTCTCGGGCGAGCAAAAGCACCGCCGGGATTTGGCTTCCATCCCACGGGCAGCCCCCCCGCCCCAGCCCAACATTTTTGGCAGCTCCCTCCATCACACAGGCGCACACTCCTTCCTCTGGCACTGCCCATTGCTGCCTGCTCTGGAATAGCTGCCTGGAAAGCACGGGCGGAACGTATGGATCTGTTCTTATAGCAAAGCCTCTGAGAGCAGGCTCATCGGGGCTGGGGCATTGGAGCTGGTTTTGTCAAATAAAATTAAAATAAAATATATACATTGTGCCCAGAATGGTACAAAGACATGAGCTGGGCTCTGTAAATAGCCAGGCAAAGCTGGGGCTCTTCCAAGCCCGCCTGGGTCATTGGATCCCCCTTCACATTCCCGTACCGCCACACTCATCGTGGCATCAGCCAACCTGGCTCTCTTAGACTTCATCAAATTTCCTGCTCCACTTGGGTTTTATTAGCTGCTTAACTCCTCTGGAAAGCAGGTTTTGGCTGGTTTTGTTTCACCTCCTATCCAAGGAATCTAAACTGTGCCAGGATCAACTTGCCTGATACACGTACCTCAGGTCCTTCACAGAGGAGACGTATGGGTCACCAGGGCAGGACCTCTCCAGCCAGAGTATGTCCCACCACCCCCAGACAAGGAGATGAATCGCAGAATCACGGAATCGTAGAATCATAAAATCACAGGCTGGTTTGGGTGGGAAGGGACCTTTAAATGTCACCTAGTCCAACCCCCCTGCAGGGAGCAGGGGCAGCTGCAACCAGAGCAGGTTGCTCAGAGCCCTGGCCAACCTGATTCTGGAATGGTTCCAGGGATGGGGCTTCTACCACCCCTGTGGAACAACCTAAGAATGGGAAGATCACAGCCAGGTTCAACCAAGGGTCTGAAGCACCAGGCAAGGTGGTGGTGGTGGAGAGGCAGATCAAGCTAGGGAACCAATCCACAGATCAGGTTCAGGGATGGCTGGGAAAGTCCATGATGATGGGGCAGTTCTAAGCCATTGATCTTTATTATGTAAGAGAAGATGGGTATCTATCGCTTAACACAGAAACAACTATGCAACCAACTATGAAGGGCAGAACTCTGGGCACCTGACCCAGGAATTGCAGGCACGCTTGGTTTTCACATACGTGAATTACGCTGACAATTTTTGCACTGACTAACGTGTTTCCAGCTCGCACACCACTACAAAGATCTGTGCACTTTGTAGTGCACTCCAGGACCCCAGTGCCCCAGCCAGCATCCTATTGCAGCCTGGCGGCAGAAGCAGCAACCCCCTTGCCCCAGGAGGATGTCTCCCGGGACCCTGATACCCTCTTGCAGCCCTGCCACGGGGCATTCCACCCAGGACGAGGCACCCCAAAGCTGGCTTAGGAGTTTACCAGAAGTTGCTGAGTCGGGTGGCCAGAGGAAAGCAAAGATTAAAATGTGAAAGAGCCTTGTCCCGAGCCACAGCCCACCCAGGTCTGTGCCGCCCTACAGATCATGATTAATTATCTATGGCTCAAGAAATAAAGCATCCCAGACTTTCTTGCCCATGCTTTCTCCCAAAGGTGGGATCATCCCATCACCGTGGACTCCAGTGATGACCGACAGGCCAAGTGGCTACCACAAGGACTCGCCTGCACATCTCATCAGAGCAGCCTTATAAACGAAACAGAAACTGCCGCGGTGATTTTGGCATTTACAAAAATAATAAAACAAGCAACTGACCTAGAAACACCATTGCAAGAGGCACGCACGAACCTGCTCGGTCTTCAAAATGAGCAGCTCAGGTTGTATTTCAGCATTTCGGGAAGGCTGTACTGTAGGGAAGCAGTGAGAGGCCAGATGCCCACCAAAAAGGCCCAATAAGCTTTCCTTGGGTTCTTGCCAAGAGATCAATTCCATCCTCAACAATCCATTTGCCCTGTGCTTCCCACCCCTTATTTTATTTGGTTTAGTAATACCAAATCCAATGAAATCTAGCAAGGTAGGACTGGAATTACTGGTATCTCTACTAGGAGAAGCTGTCTGCAGCTCTTGATGAAGATAACTCACAACCTAGAAAACGGTCCTTTGAAAACAATTCCACTGGAAAGAGGGAAAATACACTTCTTTTTATTTTCTCTTTTAAGGAAAACATCAAACTCACTTCTGCCAGCATGCGGAGGGTGAAGTCTCTTTTCCAGCTCTCCTGCTGGTTACGGGAGAGATGAACTGGCCCCAAGCCAGCCTCACTAAGGGGGACCCCTCCAGCACCCCACAGTGACTTCTCCATCGCCACTGGGTAAAAAGCTTCAACTCCACCGGGAATTCAGGAAATTCTGACACTTCAACACAGCTGAAATGTGGAAAAATTAATAAAGCCAGAGAAGCAAACAGCGCTGAGGAGGGGGAAATCCAGCTGTGTGCACAGTATGTATTTTTCCTACACGATTCACACTTAATTTGGACAAAAAGTCCCAGAAAGCTGGGCTGTGAGAACCAGGCACCATCGCCTGCCACTGCTCCCCTCACATCCCGACATTGCCCGGCAAGGGCATCGGGGGATGCACAGAAGGATGCAGCTGCCCACCACTGAGATGGACCACGCTGTTGGCTGCACAGCGTGCATGGCACAGGAGTATGGTCCAGAGGTGCTCCATCACTGCTTTGGGACCTCTCTGTCAGCAGCAACCCATCTAATAGAATGCTTTGTGCTCTTGGACTGCTTTTTCCTGCTCTTTGTGCCAAGGCAAGAGAATTTTTTGGGAACAGACAAGGAGCTGCTCCATGTGGGCTTTGCCAGGTGACCCAAGCCAGGATTCAAAAGTAGCTCCTGGTTGGGTGAGACCACAGAGACACGCTCAGTGTTAATTAATTAGGTTTTCAGCCCAAAGAGGGCCTGGGTTTCAGCTCACTGCCAAAAATTAGGATTATCACAAGGGAGAAAAGTCCTCAAACCCACATGAAAACCAAACCAGCTGAGGACAGTGGGATCTATGTAACCAAAGGGACCCTATGTAACCCTCCAGGCACTTAAACCAGTATGGTTTTTTTCTTCCTGAAATTAACTCTACTGCAAGGCAAATCCTGGGAGAAAAATCCACACTTTTGGCATTGTTACAGGGACTGTTTCTCCTTTCATTCCTTATTAATTACTATTCCTGAGGGCTTTTGTGTTCTGCTCATCTGCTGCCACCCCTCCAAAGCAAGCCAGGGCGACAAGGATGGAAAACGCTGGCTCTACACTTTGCAGCACATTGACGTTGTGTGCAAATTAACCCCGGACAGCAGCGGGGAAAAGTCGGGCATGGAAAGCAAAATACAGTGCCTACAGACAGTAATTCTTCGCCCATCTCCGCAACCAGCGAAGCACAAAGGAAGCAAAGTTGACACCGCACTGCTAAAGCCCGTGTGGAAAGCTGGGATGTTGTTGCTGCAGCGAGATGTGTCCCGCCAGCGTGGGGGGACACACATACACATTTCTGCCTAATGCTGCTTTACCAGTGAGGAATTTGGTGGCTTGGATCAGCTTAGAAATGCTGTTATGGCTGACAGCGTGTTCCCACCCTGGCATTAGACACCCTTGCAAACAAAAAACCAGAAAAAGAGCCGGATTTTCACGCGTGGATGCCTGCAGCAAATAACTGATGTGGAAGGTACCATAGGTTTGGCAACCATGGAAAAAAAAAAAAACCCTCAGCTCACTTACATGGCTAAATATGGATTTCGCAAAGACTTAATGTGCGCTCTCTTTTTCAAGAGCTGGGTTGGTTTGGTTGTTTTGTTTTGGTTTTTGTCCTCATTATTTATAATCTCTGTCTCCATTTATACACAGCGTGATTTCTTTGTGTACACAGCCTCCATCCGCAACATCCCGGAACGCTTCCTCTGACCAGGAACGAGCAGCCAAGTGCGGGCCCATGCCTCCCACACAGGCTATACTGGGATGCAAAAGCCAAAATCCCCTTTCGAAGTCCGTGGTTAACTTCCAGCACAGCTCCACAGCCATTCCAGGGTACCGGCGTGTTGAAGAGCAACAAAGTTACCTACAGATGGTGCTCCCCGCGTTCAGTCAGTCACTATCTAGCACATCTTGAACATACACATCTCTCCCAGGTGCTGCTTCTCTGCAAGGACATGCTGGAGGTACAGCATTGGTCATAAATACCATCATCCCATCCCACCATTTTCGGGTTCTAGTTCTTGCCCCTTTTGCTAAACCAAACTCTTTTTACTTTTTTTTTTTTTAAGAGTTCCTCTTGGTTTTACAGCTTCTCCAGAGGAGATATATCAACTGTCAGGCTTACTTAAGCCAGAGGACCAGAGAGCAGCAGAGCCCCTGCCCAGCCTCCTGACCTCTCCCCACAGCCTGCAACTGCCACATGTGCTTTGCTGGATGATGGGAAACTGCTGCTTGAGGCCAGGGCAATAACTCATTGGTCATGGAGCAATAAATACATTGCAGCAAGAAAAAAAAAATAGGGTAGTGTCTTTTTCCTCTTCTCTAGTGCTTCTGGAGTTCTGCATAGAATCACAGACTGATTTGGATTTAGAGGGACCTTTCAAGGCCATCCAGTCCAACCCCCCTGCAGGGAGCAGGGGCAGCTGCAACCAGAGCAGGTTGCTCAGAGCCCCAGCCAACCTCACCTGGAATGGTTCCAGGGATGGGGCATTGACCACCTCTCTGGGCAACCTGGGACAGGGTCTCACCCCCCTCAGCAAAGAACTTCTTCCTCCTTTCTAGTCGAAATCTCCCCTCTTTTAGTTTAAAAAAGGGGCAGGACATTACCCGTTGTTCTGTCACAACAGGCCCTGGTAAAAAGTCCCTCCCCATCTTTCCAACAGGCCCCTTTTAGTACTGCAGGGCCACAGTAAGGTTTCCTGGTGAACGAAAATGAAGAAATAAAACATCTGTGAGGCAACACATCATCAACCATGCTAACACTGTGTGCCTGGATAGCTTTGAAAATGGGGACACACCAAAACCACCCTGCAGAAGCCCTTGGCGTCTGCAAACCCCTGTGCATCAGCACAGCGCAGCCCGGCTAATCCCGCCTGGCACAGTGGCCACTAAACCCCCACAGAGCTGGCTGCATCGAGGGTTAATGAAGGGAAAAGGGGATGAAGCAAGTGCCCTGAGCTGCTGATCCTGGGGGGAAAGCCACTTCTTCCTTTATATGAGCTTAAAAGAATTGGCTTGGGGGTAGCGAAGGGTGGTAAGACAGCTATGCCTGCATAAATCCACCTGCAAAAGTATCCAGGTGTACCAGCTACAGGCTAAACTGGCATCACTGCTACTACCTGCAGCCAAGGGGTGGCTGGAATAAAGGCAAAAATAATCCTGACAACCCCCGTGTGCAAGGGGCTGGGATGGGAGAACTTGAGGCTAAAGCCTAGAAAAGCCTGGAAAAGTTAAACTGAGACACCCACCTGAGATGGCCTCTAACAGTAGAGTTAGGAAGAAAAAAACCCTAACACCATCCTCGCTCCTTCCCAGCCATGGCAGGACACAGACTCAGCAGCCAACAGCTTCCAGCATCCCTCTACTGGCAATGCCAACAGGAATTATATCTGCAGTGCAACCCACACCCTTAAAAACCAGGTTTTCCTCCCAGACGCAGAGCTACTAGTTGCTTGCAGGAGCTATAGGAAATACTTTTAAAGCTTTTGAGCCCGCCCAAATTCACCAGGCCCCAGCACGATCCGTGTCACAGAGAAATTCCTGCAAATTCACAGCCTCGGCCGATTCAAAAAAAGATGCTTCAAAAGGTGTGGGTTATGTGCTAAAATTGTGGCAAGAAAAAATAAATTAACTACTTTACATAGGTGAGGTATGTATTTCTAGCTGCACTGCTCTATCATTTCTGCTCATATAGTAACACCAGGCACTGTATAAAAAGAAAGGAATGCCAAATGGGTTGTGCTAGCAGCCAAAATTGACTTAAGGAACTCCCAAAATAAAGCAACCAAAAAAGAAATATTTAAAAAAAAATAAATAAAAGAAAACAAAGAAAAGGCAAAATAAGACATTTACACCGCCCCAGCAGTAACATAAGTGGTACCAGGAGAAAACAGCGAACGCTGGCACCTAACACAAGGATTAAATTGGCTCAGAGGGAATTTGAAGGGCAATGAGCCAAAGGTATGAAAAAAAAAACCAAACAAATGAAGCGATTCCTCCAGCATATCAAAGGTAGGAAACCCACAGGCAGACTAGACGCCGGAGCTAAGGAGGTAATGGAGCCATTTAAAGCAGTCAAAGCACGGTGGCAGCAGGGTTATCAATGCTGAACTGTGTTCACCCTACTCTCAGACAGCCAAAAGGCTCTGAGCAAGTCAGCAATTAGTCAAAAAAAGAGGCGCTTCCCCCAAGAAGATGCTTACTGGGAGCACGACAGCATGCTGACAGGGATTATAGGGGATGCTCGAGCTTGCTCAGCCTCAATTATGAGGTGGGAAACATATGAGGAAAAAGTTCCTGAAGCAGTCGCAAGGTAAAACAGGGGCAAGCGAAGATGCAGCAGCAGCATCGGCACCACGGGTACGTAGCTCGGACTGGCAGCATCCCATGCGGTCCAGCAGCCCAGGCAATTGTTTGAACCCCTTTAAACAAATATAGCTGCACATACAGGGGAAGGATGCACTCGCACGTGTAGTGCCCTGCCCTGCTTATGCCACGAGCCACATGGGGAAAAGGGACCCACAGCAGCCAGCCGGCAAAGGGCATCACCAAAAAATCAGGTTTCAGGACAACACAGTTCACCTCTGAAGAGAAAACCACCCCCAAACCACCTCAAAATGTGGGCAGCACACACGAACTGCCCCTCCGGCCTCGAGCTTACCAATCCATCACAGTTGCTGATGGCCACAGCAGCTCCAGGCATGCCAGAGATGTCGCCGGTGAAAAGGCACCGTTGTTGAAGGGGTTCCCGGAAAAGCACCTCGAAATCCTCCTGCCATTCAGCCACGGTACCCGGTGGCACCAGC
>JAAGNO010023118.1:23432-34233 GCA_033439905.1 Ceryle rudis | reverse complement strand
AAAACCCAAACAAACCCAGGTAGAAGTATTAACATGAGTTAAGTTTCCTACAGACATTATTTATGGAGAGTTTGTGAATACCTTTCTGTTATTCCATAATTAATTTTTTCTGTTTAGTGTTCTATTACATTTCATTATTATTTAATTTTGCTACATATTTGGGCTAAATTATTTGTATTCCAGTCATCAGTAAAAACGTATCTGCATTTTTTAATTGATTTTAATATTTAAAAAAAATATTTTCTGTGTTTAACTCTGATTTGCACATAAAAATCCTAATGCTCTTTTCTTAGCTGCAGTAAAAAATTTAAATCCAATTTTGTAAAGTTGTGGCCCTATCAACTCTAATCACTTTTGTGAAATGTTTTCAAACTCTAGTACTCCAAAGTGACTTAACTTTTTTTCACCTTGCAATCATCTTCCTATTATACTCACATCAGAAAAGGTGCCATTCACCAAAAACTGTGTTTACTTGTGGAAAGGAAAAAAAATATTGCATCTTCCTGCTGTTATTTGGTTAACTTGGAAGGAAAACATCTTTGAAAGACTATTCTGGAAATTTAGTTTTCTGCTTATTATGGGTGGTGTCTTCATTGCTATTATTGCCGCAGTCATGCCATATAAGATGCTCCTTTTCTGTTGGATATACAAAATTAAATGTTTAAAAGCTGGCAGATTTGTTTTAAGAACTGTCACAGGTCACCAAGGTCTTTGCTGGAGGGCAATTCACTCTGAGGTGATAAGAGTTTGTAGCCAAACAAACAGTATACAAACATTGTTACAGTTCTGGTTCATACCTTAGGTATGAAGCTACCTGAAAATACTAGTCATGTGCCAATTGCTAGACAAAAAATCCCATAGAAGAAATTGTTTAAACTGTACAGGAAGAGGAGCTGTGTGGGAGCACCCAGATTTGTATCACAGAAGTTTCTGGCAGCTCTCTCCGTTTACAAGAGTTTAAACAAATCGGTAAGAATTATACCACATATAAATAACTTACCTCGATTGTCTCTCACTGAAGTTTCTAGAATAGGCAAAATTTCCAGGAGCCATGTTGTCTTGTGTTGTTTTCTTCTGAATGCAAGAAAGAAGAGACTAACAAATGCAAATATCTGTTAGAAGTAGCCCTACTTCAAATCAATGCTTCAAGGGCCGTCTGCCAGGAGTATAGCTGTGATGAAACCTGAATACTGCTTATTGTAGTTTTCCTACTGTTACTTTAGGCTTGAGATAAATTTTATATTACATTTAATGTATTTCAGAGCTGTGTAGTTAGGTAACTCCTTCTTACATCCATGTCATCCCTAACACCTTAAGTTACATCACCTCTTAGGTGATATGTCTTCTCTGAAAGCATTAGGTCTTTCCTGCTGGATGAATCTTACAGGTGCACTAAGGTGCTCATGCTCCACACTTATTAACAAGGTGTTAAACAATCTGTTACCTTTTGGTGCTGACTGTTGTTCACACTTATAGTGCTTAGTTACAATCTGTGCTGTTATAGGTTAAAAGATGAGAATAACAGAGACTGGATTATCTGGTAGCTATTTTGGCTATCTGATAAATGGGCTGCTGAATTAACTTACTCCAAAAAATCAAATAAGTAGATAAATAGGCTGATAAAACCCTCAAGTGTATTAATGATCTTACAATAGGAACTGTAAGCAACTTAATTAGCTTCTATATTATAACGATGAGGCCAGAATGGACCACATTCATTACTCATTTATAAATCTTTCAACTGAAATACAGAAAGGCAAATACTTCCACCCTGAGTTACTCAGACTTAGAAGAAGGATCCAGAGCAGAAGCACCCAATAACATGAGTGAAAACACTATATACCCAGGTTAAGCCTTATCATTCTATTAATAGGTATATATGCCTACATTAACATAAATCATGAAGGAACAGAAATCATTCATTTGGATTTCATCTAAGCAAACATTGTCCTCAAAGACTGAAAGATAATGTAAGTCTTCATCAACACTCAGGGGATAAATTCAGAAGCTATGTTCTGAAGCATACAAGATTATGTGAGAGATCTTTGGAAATATTCCAGAAAGATCTAAACAAGATTTTTTGTCTTTTACTAAATAATGTAAAAGACATTAGAAACAAAGAAATTTATAAAGAATTAGAGACATAAAGAAATTTTCAAAGAGTCAGTTTTCTTTGAATCCTCAAACATCTAATTTTAACAAAATATTCCATAGAGAAGAGCTTCAGTTTTTACAGGAGTCCTTAACTTTATCTAAAATACTAGCATGGAAACTAATGGAAGGAAAAAAATAAATAAATTTATTGTTCTCTAATGTCTTCCTGGAAATAATGTTTTGTATTCCCATTCTGGTTATTAACTTGCAGAATAACATTGCACAAGCCCTGATAGTAAAGCAAAGTCCCTGTAAAAATATTTACAGTCTAGAGCAAGAAGTATTTCAGTGCATGTTTTAGTGTTGAACACGATGCCCTGTCAGAAATCAGGTAAAATTTCTCTGGTTATGAGGCAAATTGTTGGTCTGCATCCTCTAATCCATTCTTTGTAGGAAGTGCTCTGGATATTTTCTGCACATTAAATGCACCGTTAGAAAATTTGAAGCATGAGGTTATTGTGTGCACTACATCTTGACTTGCAAGGAAGTGGTAAACAAAAGCTAATGTTAGGTGGCTGTTACAAAAATGTCTCACGCAGATAGTTGCAGTTACCATGAAAGATCTAAATCTCCATTACTTAGAACAATTTAGGGGAGGAGTAGAGGAAGATGGTAGGGGCTGACTGGTTTGCAGGATTTTTGTCCAGAACCCATAAATTACACTTTGCCTTCATGGTGTACTAACTCCTTGATTACAAAAGTACATCCCTGCCTTCTCCCATGAAAGGTCCCTGTGTCTCTCCATAGTTTCCCTGTCTGGGTCCTGTTGAATTTCTTTTTTCATTGCTTTCTCTTGTTGCTCTGTCCAAAGCTTTTCCCGCACCTCACATTTCTTCCCTTTTCATTAAGAAAAAAAGGAAATAATTATTTTCCTATCATTATTTAACCCCTTAGCACAATGATTATTAATCATAACTGGAGTGTTAAATTTACCTTCTCTTCTTTGTGGGGTTGTTCTGAAAGAGATTTTTACATGCTTTGTCAAGAGTATTCATTTACAGGTAGATGTGTGATAATTTCAGCTGTAACAACTTCACAGTGTAGATGAGAATTCGTAAGTTTTGAACATGTTGCTCAAATCTTCCCTAAACTCAGGTGACTTCAGTATGGATGTTTGCTTCTCATGATTAGACATATTTCCAGTTCAGAGCCTTAGTTAAGACACAGAAAAAGAATGTAATAAATAAACTGAGCAAGGATGAGGAGTTCTAATCATTTATTGATTGTATAAAACTTGAGCTACCTTTCATTGCAATTCGGTGTGCATAAAGCTTGTGTTTAGCAGAGAAAGATACTCCTGACAGAGAAATCATTCATTGTTAGTTAAACTGTACTTGCAAACCCTTTAAAATTTACTTGTTGGGGAATACTTTTCCATGAAATATTTCTTAATATGGGTACTTTTCCAACAGTTTTTGGTTGGTTTGGGGTTGTTTTAATTTTTAATAATTTATTTAATTACATTACATTAAATTTCATTTCACAAGCATGAAAACATACTTTGGCTTCCAACAAATAATATTATTTAAATATAATTAGAAATTATTGATAATCCAAAGTGGCTATTTGTATGATTTACTTGAAGATTAAACATCTTTTAAACTCAGTGGTACGTTTTGTACAATGTCATTATCCACATTAAGTTTTGATATTTAACATGAAAATAAAATCTCAGTTGCTCTCTATAGGCACCTCTGAAATGAACAGTTTGCTTCATGTTACCAAGGAAACAGATCTTTGCAAAGATGTAAGGCCACTTTGATGTCATTGTAAACCACTAAAGTGGAAATCTTTAGCGTTTGTCAACCTCTTGAGAGTAAACTGTTTGCTCTAATCAAAATGAATATAAAATTATTCTGAGCATGTAGAAATGCAGTATTCCTAAAGCAAGCATGCTCACGACTAACGGCACCTCTTTTTCTCACTATGATTTTTAGGAGCAAAACTAAATCTGATTACACTTTGTTGAAAGATACATAGATGTCTAACCCTACAAATTTGTGAGGATTTTTTCTTCCTGAAAATTTAAAATAGCATATATATATATAACAAGTTAAAACCAGTGTATTATTCAGTGCAGCTTCATATTGTGAATTGCTCAAGGAGATAAAATGTTCACTTTTCAAATTCACAAAGACTAAAATGGTTGGAACATGGCGGGGGATGCCAACCAATAACTAGTGCTGTTCAGGGCTATGCTGTGAATCTGGCGCTAAATCCTTTTGTAGAAAATGGCCTCACAGGCATTTGTGCTTAGGGAATGAAATGATTGAGTAAATCACAAAAACAGTAAAAAAAGATCTATGAGGAAAAAATAAATCCCATTTGAAATATAAGCCATGTTGCTGTGAATAGGGAAGGTCAATTTCTGCTTATCTTTCCTACAGGAGTTCAATACAATAATAGAAAAATCCTAGATTAAAACAGCTAGCTGTTTAATGTTTCTAGAAGTAATTCTCTGGCTACAGTGTCTATAAGGGAGTGTTAATACATGTGTATTAAGGTAGCCTTTTGTCATTGGAAAAGTGGACTGTAGAAATGAAGGAAAATGTTCGAAAAAGTAGCATCACTCCGAATCTCAACAAGCCCCAGAATCTTTGTTTGTTGACAGTGCTCTAAGTGGAAACAGCTGGATCCATGATGTAGGGGAAAAGAGCAACAAAGCTGAAAAGTACTTTCAGGGAATGGGAAAATGAGGAAAAAGGAAAGTAAGAGGAAAGAAATGGAAGCAAGTTGCAAGGAAGAGTAGTGGAAGCAATAAAAACAGATAAGGCTTTGGAAGACATAACCTGAAACTGGGAAACAGGGCTTGCATCTATTGATGAGACACAAATAAGAACCAAGCAGTATTAGAGGTATAGTAAATAAAAGACATCAAGTACTAATGGGAGTGCTTACCAAGACAGCATGGCTGATTGTGTGTGGCTGGCTTTGTTACTGCTACCCTCACTTTTCAACATCGCTGTTTAATTTGTTGAATATAATGTAAAGATAGGACAGTTAAACACAGCCTTTGGTTAAGTACATTCTGCTAAATCAACACCTGAATGCTTGAGTATGTTTGTGTAGCTCATAATATAATTAAGGGACTGTATGTTTTTTGGTTAATATGTTTACATCACAATACTGTCAGCAGTATCAGGGTCACCATATGTATAATCATCACAGTCTGATCTTAGAGATATATTAATGTTAGCATCAATACTGCTTAAGTTCCTTAACTTTTTATGAGAGCATTTACTATTAAAAATAATTATTACTTCCTTTATACATACTCCAAAGGCACTGCAATGTTAATCATTTACATGTTAAAGATAAATAATATGTATGCTTCCTTTATACTCTTACATCTGCTATAGCCTCCTGACAAGTCCAAGTAAATTATTTGTTGCTTTCTAATTAATTTCTTTTGAATAGCCATTATTGTCTAGAGCTATAATATAAGCAACAAAGCTGTAACTCTATACAATAGGTCTATAAATTTCGTTTTAGCCATATACAGTTACAAATGTGTGAAGTGTTTCTATGAGACAAAGGAAAATGTTGCTGCCACTCTACTTGGAGCTGTTAAAATAGCATTATAAATACTGTCTTCATGATCAGTTAGCGAATAAAAAACATCAGTCCAAAGACATATTCTTAATAGAAACTTGTGACTGAGAGATAAATGACAAAGCAGGGGAAGAAATATATATTCTCTAGGGCAATGATGACCCAAAATCAGGAAGGAACTGTTGTTTTAAAAAACCTTTAGGCTGTAAACTAAAAGATTATTCCAAATATCAGAGGAAAGAAGTTTCAAGATAACCTTCTTACAGACATAGCAGGAATAAATAGCTGATGAATTTTACAGTGTATCTTGGTAAATTTCTTAACTGGATTGACTACAAGTACAAGGAATGGGTTTTGATCTGTGAAATCACTTTCAGCCTATTAATATAAGAATCTGATTGGAAGTTGTACCTGAAAATCTATGATCAATAACAATCATACAAGAAATGCAGGCTTTGTAAATGCACTCATATACATCTGCCATATCTGCTGCCTGTATATATAGATATATATGCAATGACTTGTACGTATAAAAATATAAATTCTATGTTTTAATTGTACATAACCACCATCAGATTAACATGTACTAAATTTTAAGTACATTAATATTGGCTGGAGCTTAGGGACATAGCCTACTTTTAACTGGCTAAAAATTAGGTGTCTTAAGTCTTGGCTTCTTCTGTGCTTAGTGCAGTCAGCCCTGGCAGTATATTCATCCCATCTGCCTTGTACACCTATTTTAGGGTGAGGTGAATTCTTTTCTCTTTATCCTAACTGCAGCATTAGCTGGCTAGCTTACATAAAACATGTAATTATAGTTAGTGTAAAAAATCAGTAATTTCCCTCTGGAAACTTCAAAAAGAACTTCTGAAAATCCCATACAACATTTAGTAGTGGTAGTTTATTTTTAGTAAAGGTTACTTATCTAGGTGTTGATTTAATATCCACAGAGAGACAGCAAAGGACAGTCAAGAAAGCTCTGCAATGAATTAAAGATTTCAGCTGTGTGGGTTAGCAAGGGGACTGGTTTACAATGTCATACTCTCTGGTGCAGGCACCATGTTGGCAACAGCCAGATGTCAGCTGAAAACTTTCTGCTAATAAGGATGCAGTCCAGTATAAACCCCTGAATAGCTTTCCACAAGTCAGCAGGCAGCTGACCACTACTCTAATGAGTAGATGCTGTTGTAAGATGAAGTGTATCACATGCATCTGTGCTAATGAGGAGTGGTTGAGAGAACTTGCTCCTGTAGAAATGGCAGCTAGATGTGAGCTACATATCAAAAGCTCATGTTTCCCTATACTTCTGGGGGAAGGAGGGCAGAGTGCTAGGACCAATTCTTATTGCTCTGTTTTTATTATGACAATAAACATACCTTCATCCAGTGATGATACATGTGCACCAAACTATGATTCAAGGTAGTTCATAATGTTGTATAAAGGCACTTCTTCCTGTGGCTGACTAATACAGTCTGTGTTCTACAGGCAGAATACAGGTGATAATAAAGACAGGACAGCACTTAGCATTGCTTATTTGCAGAGGAGTATATGCTTATAAATATCTAAAAGATTATAAATATCAAAGGGGTGGATGTCAAGAGGATGGGAACAATCTTTTTTCAGTGGTGCCCAGTGACAGGGGCAATGGCTACAAACTAGAACATAGGAAGTTCCATCTAAAAATAAGGAAAAACTCCTTCACATTGAGGGTGACAGCACTGGAACAGGCTGCCCAGAGTTATGGAGTCTCCTCTGGATGCGTTCCTGTGCAACATGATCTAAATGAACTTGATATCTCCAGAGGTCCCTGTCCCTACCATTCTGCGATTCTGTGAATTCCAGTCATATCATGTGTCAGTTACCAGCCACTACTTTTTGCCAAATATGTATTGTAGATAGCGTTCACACTGCAGCTTGCACAGAGTATAGGTAAAGATGGTGAAACCTGTATCAAACAGACCCTTTTGAAGCTGTGCTCTGAAATGATATTAAAAGAAAGAGGATCTTCTGATTTCTATGTGAATGTATGTGTAGCCATGCCATGAATGTGTGTAGGCAAACTACCACTCAAAATAGGCTGCATTCTGTGTTCCTCAGTGTTTTCTGGATTTTGATGTTGCTTTTCACTGCAACACTGTCCTTTCTGGGCAGGGAGCCTGTGACACATTCTGTCCCTTGTTGTAAAAGAATTATAAAGCTTTTGTATGTTACGGGCAGATTCTCTCACCATCCAGAAATCTCTTATTAGCAAAAGACTGCCACTATTGTTTGTTTTCTCCCCATCTTGATCTTTCTCCTATTATTAAAGTTCAAACACCTTTGTGTTCCAAAGACCCCTTTCTGGTGTCTGGTCCCTAAGTAGTTACCCCTGCTAATAGCATGTCAGCTGCTGCTTAGAACTCCCTCTCTGAAGCTCGTATTGGTGGTTTTCAACCTGGATTTTTTGGACATTACACAGGAGGATTGTAGACAGGTTGGAGGTTCTCTCTTCCTTGTACTGATCATTTTATGGTGTCTCATAAGAACCTACCTCATGTTAGAGCAACAAGATGTAATTTAAAACTGAGTGGATCATCTTCTGTTAGTTGTAATTCAGACCCAGCTCTGACACACCTACAACAGCAATGAAATTCCAGAAATCACTAGTATTTCTTCACCACCACCATTGAGTCAAGGCATTTTAACTTCAGAAAACCATGGCTGGTGCTGAGGGGCTTGCAGATTCAATGACTCCATTATTCTCTAGCTAGTGAACTTTGTTTCTAATGATGCTGGGTCATGAAACACTTTTAACAGATGAGCTGTTCCACAATACAGATTTTTTTTTTTCTACCTGTGAAAATACAAACTGGAGAATCTCAGTAACACACCAGAAAGGTACCATGCCAGCATTTTTGATTCTCCCCTCCACAAAAAAAAAAGTCAGTGGGGAAAATTCTACTGGAAGTCTGAGCTAATATTCATTATATTAATCAGAAACTTTGTGCTGAAAGACTAGTGTACAGAATGTCATTCAGAAATAATCAAATGACACTAAGGAATAGAGTAACAGAAAGAGGATAAATTTTAATGAAGCAGTAGTTGTACTAATAAATTCAAATAAAGTAGTAATAAAAAATTAGGGCCTTTTGCAAGAAGGATTTTTGTTCCAACAAGAATTTCTGATATAAACATCACATGGAAATACCATAAAAGAGATAATTTAATGTGATTAATGACAAAGGAAAACTTTGAGCTACTGGTACAATGTGGATTAGAAAAGGAGAAATGTAATCCCAGCAATCCAATGTGCTACTTCTAGTGCAAACAGAGAGGTAAAAATGATATATAAATGTGTATAAACTGGCCAGGAATAAAGATAAGCTAAAAAGATTGAATGGATTCATTGTCTTTTTCTGGGAATAGTAGAAAAGAATAAGAATTAAAAAATCAAAACAAACAAGAGGACCAGCTTTAAGGTTAAGATGTGTAAATTAATGAATTTATAGACTAGCATTCTGGAATAACAATTTACTAGATCCAAGGATCAAGAAGATCCCTTCCAGTCATATGTTTGTATCTTGAGGAAGTTGGAAAATATATCCTTAAATGTCAAAGATGACTGCATCTTTATTCAGCACTACATGCCCTGCATGTGAAGTATGACATTAATATTTGAAGGTACCCGAGGATGAATCAAAGACCATAAGCATTTTATTACTTAAAATGAGATAATGAAAACCTTGAGACCAAATTGCATCAGTAAATTTTGAAGCTATTCCTGGAACATGGTCTATTTCTGCTGTGATATATAAACCAACAGATTTCTACATAAAAAAAAATAATAAATTACTCTGTTCAGACAATTATAATTTCAGAAGAACTCTCTTCAACTTCTTCTGGTAAGCTGAGACTTGTGAGACTTGTATGGTTGCACAGGATGCAACAAACAATGGAGAAATGAGGAATCAAGCCTATGCCACAGTGGCTGATTTTAACTATCTCCATGTTTTATTTACATCAAAAATCGTGAATCTTCTTGAAAGATCAGATATTTCAGCAAAAAAAGTCAGTCTTTTATTTATTAAAATCACATTCAATTCATCTTAGTCCAGCTGAATATAAAAAAGCTTCAAATTTAGTCAAAACTACCTTAAAGACAAATAACTGAGGTATTGAGAATGCTTGGATATTTCAGGAAAAGTTCACCATTTATAAATTGCTCTATTTTTATTATAATATCCACAAGATGCTAGTGAAGGGTATATGAAGTAAGTTAAGAAAACATGTGACAGGAGGCTGAGACCTCATGTCTGGAAGTCTCAGGATTTTACAGGGTACTCTGCCTTTAATAAGATCAGTGAGAAGGTTTTAGTGATTTGAGAGGGAGTTTTGGCATTTGATATTGAGAAATCCTTCAAAAAAACAGTGAGAAATACTGGGCAGGTGATGACAAGTAGCATTACATTGGTGAAATTAGTGTCTACAGCTGTTTTCCAAGTAAATCATGCTCTTGTCCCACATTAGAGTCAGCTGAGGACAAACTGGCTGAAAATAAATCTGCACAGGATAAAAAGCATTATTGGAAGTCAGGGGAGAATTCACTCTGAGCAATGGAGGAACATGCTCTTTACATCTCTAAAGCCTTTTTCTCAACACATTTTAGTCTTGTTTCTTAATACATTCTTATGGGTTCATGTCTTAAGAGTTATTTATATACCTACAGAGCAAATGGATGCTACTGAGGACCAGCAATAAAGCCTATGACTAGGCACACTGACCTTTCGTCATTTTGATGATTTGGGAAGTGGTACTCTTGATTAATTTCCTAAGTGGGCTAGCTATTCTGGGCTGACCCATGCTATTGGTCAAGTTGTTGCATTAGGTCTCTGCTGATATGTGAGGCAGTTCATAGAATCATAGAATGTTTTAGGCTGGAAGGGACCTCTAGAGGTCATCTGGTCCGACCTCCCTACACAAGTAGGGACATCTCTACCTAGGGCAGGTTGTTCAGATCCCCATCAAGCTTGACCTTGAAAGACTCCAGGGATGGGGCCTCCACCACCTCTCTGGGCAGCCCATTCCAGTGGTCTATCACCCTCATATTAAAGAACTT